>NW_021024720.1:1583490-1626865 GCF_004153795.1 Camellia sinensis
AAATACATTTACAGTCCTAGCCCGATAATTGGGCATAACAAAAGGATATAAAAAGTTAATACAACATCCGTAAGTGGCTCTCAAAAGCAGACCCATATCTTAGCAGCACTTCACAAAAATAAATGGCTTGTGTATGGTGCCTGAACATGTAAAGGTTGACAAAAGGACAGCGTCAAAGTTAGGACTGACCCCTGACTGATAACCTACAGAAACAGACATAATAGAGAGTGAGCCGAGCTCAATGAGTAGTAATACATAATGAACGACGTCTAACTTGAAACATAAATGCATTAATACATAGAAAGATGCAGCATGCACATGGTTTGTCTGATTCTGCGTTTAATTCATAATGGCCCTAGGCCTAATCCTGTGACATAAGCATGTGGCTATAAGCCCTTGAAACATGATGGCACGAAGCCCTTGAACATATGGCACGAGGCCCTTGTAATACACTTGAAACTTGTGGCACGAGGCCCTTGAACATATGCACGAGGCCCTTGTAATACACTTGAAACTTGTGGCACGAGGCCCTTGAACATATGGCACGAGGCCCTTGTAATACACTTGAAACTTGTTTTAACACCAACACTATCTTAAACATGCATAAGTACATACATACTTGAGACATTAACATAATTGCCTTACATGCCTTGAAACATTGACATGATTACATAACATTACGTAGGTACTACTACTCACAGTGTTGAGGTGGCGTGTTGCTTCCTTCTGGAATGTGCCCTGCACACAATTAATACATTAGTTTTCTTTTTTTATAAAGCATTTCCTGAGTCTTACAACCTTGCATGCTTACAACCGCTTTAAAATCATCTGTAAAAATTCTAAAAATATCAGAGAAACAAGCACTCAAAGCTGAACAAACATTTAATTTTTCCTGAAAATGAGTCCTCCGCTCGAGCGTAACTTCGGCCGCTGGAGCAGACTGTAAATTGCACAAAACTGTGAGAGGTGGTTTTTCCCGCTCCGGCGGGCTTTCCTACGCTCGAGCGGACCAAGCGAATTTCTGAAATTCTGGACTTCCATTCGAGTCCCAACCTGGTATTCACTCCATTTTTACATGCAACCCAAGGTTAGATTAATGCAATATCCACCCAAACATCACTATAACGTGGATTCTACCTTGAGTATCATAAATTAAACAAGATTAGGAGCTTCAACAAGCCATCTCCCTCTTTAATTCCATTCTTGGATTCAAGTTCTTCATATCTTGAAACATAACACATAATATAACATAATTCCATGAAGTGGTGATAGAAAACCATAGATTGAAGTATAATTTCATACCACACCCAATCTAGATGCCTAAGCAACCAATAGGGAGAAACCCTTATTAATCAAGCATGAATTAGACATGAATCAAACATACACATCAATTACAAACCCTAAGTGGCCATAACAAAAAGGATTTGAGCTTACCTTGAATTCAATCCTACACCTCTAACAATTTTGCCAAGCTTTCTTGTTGAATCCCTCTCCCCCGATTTCTCCTCTTTTTCCCCCAAAAATGCTATTCACGTTTGTTTGTTTTTTGATCAAGGCTCCTAAAGGCTTAGAGATATATATATAAGTAAGGCATAAGTAAGGCATATAAGACAAAAATGGATCGTTTAATCTTTCCAAAATTAAAATTTCGCAAACATGCTCAATATTACCTAAAAATTATGCTGATTACGGATATATAATCAATTTCAGCTAATTAAGCTGTTAAGGCTTCCAATTTCTAATTCAAACGTGTTAATGGTGACAATAGTTTCCTTATGAGACAGATAAACATGCACAGACATGGATTCCGCTTCCTAATCATAATTTTTTCACGGAACTACACAGTAAGCATTTAAAAGTATCAATCGAGGACTCAGAAATAACAGAAAGCATGTGCGAGGGTCGGTTATTACAGATGAGGTGCGCAAGATAGCGCGACAAAATGCATGCAAAACGCAAGTAATGTGCAAAAAACAGTGCGATGAGGTGCGCAAGATTGCGCAATAAAATGCATGGAAAATGCAAGTAATGGTCACAGCGCAAAATAGCGTGATAAAATGCATACAAAATGCAAGAAATGTGAACAAAACAGTGCGGTGAGGTGCGCGAGATTAGCGCGACAAAATGCATGCAAAACACAAGTAATGTGCACAAAACAGTGCGACGAGGTCCGCAAGATAGCGCGATAAAATGAATGGAAAATGCAAGTAATGGTCACAGCGCAAAATAGCGCGATGCGCAAAATAGCGCGATAAAATGCATTCAAAATGCAAGTAATGTGAACAAAACAGTGCAATAAGGTGCGCAAGATAGCGCGACAAAATGCATGCAAAACACAAGTAATGTGCACAAAAACAGTGCGATGCGGTGCGCAAGATAGCCGATAAAATGCATGGAAAATGCAAGGAATGGTCACAGCCAAAATAGCGCGATGCACAAAATAGCCGCGATAAAATGCATGCAAAATGCAAGTAGGTGAACAAAACAGTGCGATGAGGTGCGCAAGATAGCGCGACAAAATGCATGCAAAACGCAAGTAATGTGCAGAAAACAGTGCGATGAGGTGCGCAAGATAGCCGATAAAATGCGTGGAAAATGCAAGTAATGGTCACAGCGCAAATAGCGCGATGCGCAAAATAGCGCGATAAAATGCATGCAAAATGCAAGTAAGTGAACAAAACAGTGCGATGAGGTGCGCAAGATAGCGCGACAAAATGCATGCAAAACGCAAGTAATGTGCACAAAACAGTGCGATGAGTTGCGCAGCATAGCGCGATAAAATGCATGGAAAATGCAAGTAATGTCACAGTGCAAAAATAGCGCGATGCGCAAAATAGCGCGATAAAAATGCATGCAAAATGCAAGTAATGTGAACAAAACAGTGCGATGAGGTGCGCAAGATAGCGCAACAAAATGCATGCAAAACCCAAGTAATGTGCACAAAACAGTGCGATGAGGTGCGCAAGATAGCGCGATAAAATGCATGGAAAATTGAAGTAATGGTCACCACGCGCAAAATAGTGCACAAAATGCATACACAAATGCAAGTAATGTGAACAAAACAGTGCGATGAGGTGCGCAATATAGCGCGATAAAATGCATGCAAAACGTAAGTAATGTGCACAAAACAGTGCGATGAGGTGCGCAGATAGCGCGATAAAATGCATGGAAAATGCAAGTAATGGCCATAGCGCAAATAGCGCGATGCGCAAAATAACGCGATAAAATGGAAGCAAAATGCAAGTAATGTGAACAAAACAGTGCGATGAGGTGCGCAAGATAGCCCGACAAAATGCATGCAAAACGCAAGTAATGTGCACGAAACAGTGCGATGAGGTGCGCAAGATAGCGCCATAAAATGCATGGAAAATGCAAGTAATGGTCATAGCGCAAAATAGTGCGATAAAATGCATGCAAAATGCAAGTAATGTGAACAAAACAGTGCGATCAGGTGCGCAAGATAGCGCCACAAAATGCAAGCAAAACGCAAGTAATGTGCACAAAACAGTGCGATGAGGTGCGCAAGATAGCGCGTAAATGCATGGAAAATTCAAGTAATGGTCACAGCGCAAAATAGCGCGATGCGCAAAATAGCGCGGTAAAATGCATACAAAATGCAAGTAATGTGAACAAAACAGTGCGATTAGAGTGCGCAATATAGCGCGAGAAAATGCATGCAAAACGCAAGTAATGTGCACAAAACAGTGCGATGAGGTGCGCAAGATAGCGCGATAAAATGCATGGAACATGCAAGTAATGGTCATAGCGCAAAATAGCGCGATAAAATGCAAGCAAATGCAAGTAATGTGAACAAAACAGTGCGATGAGGTGCGCAAGATAGCGCGACAAAACGCATGCAAAACGCAAGTAATGTGCACAAAACAGTGCGATGAGGTGCGCAAGATAGCGCCAAAAAATGCATGGAAAATGCAAATAATGGTCATAGCGCAAAGTAGCGCGATCAAATGCATGCAAAATGCAAGTAATGTGAACAAAACAGTGCGATGAGGTGCGCAAGATAGCGCCACAAAATGCAAGCAAAATGCAAGTAATGTGCACAGAAAGTGCGATGAGTTGCGCAACATAGCGCGATAAAATGTGTGGAAAATGCAAGTAATGTTCACAGTGCAAAATACGCGATGCGCAAAATAGCGCGATAAAAGGATGCAAAATGCAAGTAATGTGAACAAAACAGTGCGATGAGGTGCGCAAGATAGCGCAACAAAATGCATGCAAAACCCAAGTAATGTGCACAAACAGTGCGATGAGGTGCGCAAGATAGCGCGATAAAATGCATGGAAAATTCAATAATGGTCACAGCGCAAAATAGCCGATGCGCAAAATAGCGCTACAAAATGCATACAAATGCAAGTAATGTGAACAAAACAGTGCGATGAGGTGCGCAATATAGCGCGATAAAATGCATGCAAAACGTAAGTAATGTGCACAAAACAGTGCGATGGTGCGCAAGATAGCGCGATAAAATGCCTGGAAAATGCAAGTAATGGCCATAGCGCAAAATAGCGCGATGCGCAAATAAACGCGATAAAATGCAAGCAAAATGCAAGTAATGTGAACAAAACAGTGCGATGAGGTGCGCAAGATAGCCCGACAAAATGCATGCAAAACGCAAGTAATGTGCACGAAAAGTGCGATGAGGTGCGCAAGATAGCGCCATAAAATGCATGGAAAATGCAAGTAATGGTCATAGCGCAAAATAGCGCGATGCGCGAAATAGCGCGATAAAATGCTTGCAAAATGCAAGTAATGTGAACAAAACATTGCGATCAGGTGCGCAAGATAGCGCCACAAAATGCATGCAAAACGCAAGTAATGTGCACAAAACAGTGCGATGAGGTGCGCAGATAGCGCGTTAAAATGCATGGAAAATTCAAGTAATGGTCACAGCGCAAAATAGCGCGATGCGTAAAATAACGCGGTAAAATGCATACAAAATGCAAGTAATGTGAACAAAACAGTGCGATGAGGTGCGCAATATAGCGCGAGAAAATGCATGCAAAACGCAAGTAATGTGCACAAAACAGTGCGATGAGGTGCACAAGATAGCGCGATAAAATGCATGGAACATGCAAGTAATGGTCATAGCGCAAAATAGCGCGATGCGCAAAATAGCGCGATAAAATGCAAGCAAAATGCAAGTAATGAAACAAACAGTGCGATGAGGTGCGCAAGATAGCGCGACAAAACGCATGCAAAACGCAAGTAATGTGCACAAAACAGTGCGATGAGGTGCTCAAGATAGCGCCAAAAAATGCATGGAAAATGCAAATAATGGTCATAGCGCAAAATAGCGCGATCAAATGTATGCAAAATGCAAGTAATGTGAACAAAACAGTGCGATGAGGTGCGCAAGATAGCGCCACAAAATGCAAGCAAAAGCAAGTAATGTGCACAAAACAGTGCGATGAGTTGCGCAACGATAGCGCGATAAAATGCATGGAAAATGCAAGTAATGTCACAGTGCAAAATAGCGCGTGCGCAAAATAGCGCGACGAAACGCATGCAAAATGCAAGTAATGTGCACAAAACAGTGCGATGTGGTGCGCAAAATAGCGCGATAAAATGCATGCAAAATGCAAGTAATGTGAACAAAACAGTGCGATGAGGTGCGCAAGATAGCGCGACAAAACGCATGCAAAACGCAAGTAATGTGCACAAAACAGTGCGATGAGGTGCGCAAGATAGCGCCAAAAAATGCATGGAAAATGCAAATAATGGTCATAGCGCAAAGTAGCGCGATCAAATGCATGCAAAATGCAAGTAATGTGAACAAAACAGTGCGATGAGGTGCGCAAGATAGCGCCACAAAATGCAAGCAAAATGCAAGTAATGTGCACAGAACAGTGCGATGAGTTGCGCAACATAGCGCGATAAAATGTGTGGAAAATGCAAGTAATGTTCACAGTGCAAAATAGCGATGCGCAAAATAGCGCGATAAAAGGAATGCAAAATGCAAGTAATGTGAACAAAACAGTGCGATGAGGTGCGCAAGATAGCGCAACAAAATGCATGCAAAACCCAAGTAATGTGCACAAAACAGTGCGATGAGGTGCGCAAGATAGCGCGATAAAATGCATGGAAAATTCAAGTAATGGTCACAGCGCAAAATAGCGCGATGCGCAAAATAGCGCTACAAAATGCATACAAAATGCAAGTAATGTGAACAAAACAGTGCGATGAGGTGCGCAATATAGCGCGATAAAATGCATGCAAAACGTAAGTAATGTGCACAAAACAGTGCGATGTGGTGCGCAAGATAGCGCGATAAAATGCCTGGAAAATGCAAGTAATGGCCATAGCGCAAAATAGCGCGATGCGCAAAATAACGCGATAAAATGCAAGCAAAATGCAAGTAATGTGAACAAAACAGTGCGATGAGGTGCGCAAGATAGCCCGACAAAATGCATGCAAAACGCAAGTAATGTGCACGAAATAGTGCGATGAGGTGCGCAAGATAGCGCCATAAAATGCATGGAAAATGCAAGTAATGGTCATAGCGCAAAATAGCGCGATGCGCGAAATAGCGCGATAAAATGCTTGCAAAATGCAAGTAATGTGAACAAAACATTGCGATCAGGTGCGCAAGATAGCGCCACAAAATGCATGCAAAACGCAAGTAATGTGCACAAAACAGTGCGATGAGGTGCGCAAGATAGCGCGTTAAAATGCATGGAAAATTCAAGTAATGGTCACAGCGCAAAATAGCGCGATGCGTAAAATAACGCGGTAAAATGCATACAAAATGCAAGTAATGTGAACAAAACAGTGCGATGAGGTGCGCAATATAGCGCGAGAAAATGCATGCAAAACGCAAGTAATGTGCACAAAACAGTGCGATGAGGTGCACAAGATAGCGCGATAAAATGCATGGAACATGCAAGTAATGGTCATAGCGCAAAATAGCGCGATGCGCAAAATAGCGCGATAAAATGCAAGCAAAATGCAAGTAATGTGAACAAAACAGTGCGATGAGGTGCGCAAGATAACGCGACAAAACGCATGCAAAACGCAAGTAATGTGCACAAAACAGTGCGATGAGGTGCTCAAGATAGCGCCAAAAAATGCAAGGAAAATGCAAATAATGGTCATAGCGCAAAATAGCGCGATCAAATGTATGCAAAATGCAAGTAATGTGAACGAAACAGTGCGATGAGGTGCGCAAGATAGCGCCACAAAATGCAAGCAAAATGCAAGTAATGTTCACAAAACAGTACGATGAGTTACGCAACATAGCGCGATAAAATGCATGGAAAATGCAAGTAATGGTCACAGTGCAAAATAGCGCGATGCGCAAAATAGCGCGACGAAACGCATGCAAAATGCAAGTAATGTGCACAAAACAGTGCGATGAGGTGCGCAAGATAGCGCCAAAAAATGCAAGTAATGGTCGTAGTGCAAAATAGCGCGATGCGCAAAATAGCGCGATAAAATGCATTCAAAATGCAAGTAATGTGAACAAAACAGTGCGATGAGGTGCGCACGATAGCGCCACAAAATGCATGCAAAATGCAAGTAATGTGCGCAGAACAGTGCGATGAGGTGCGCAAGATAGTGCAAAAAAATGAATGGAAAATGCAAGTTTTGGTCACGGCGCAAAATAGCGCGATGCGCAAAATAGCGCGATAAAATGCATGCAAAATGCAAGTAATGTGAACAAAATAGTGCGATGAGGTGCGCAAGATAGCGCGACAAAATGCAAGCAAAACGCAAGTAATGTCCACAAAACAGTGCGATGAGTTGCGCAACATAGCGCGATAAAATGCGTGGAAAATGCAAGTAATGGTCACAGTGCAAAATAGCGCGATGCGCAAAATAGCGCGATAAAATACAAGCAAAATGCAAGTAATGTGAACAAAACAGTGCGATGAGGTGCGCAAGATAGCGCAACAAAATGCATGCAAAACCCAAGTAATGTGCACAAAACAGTGCGATGAGGTGCGCAAGATAGCGCGATAAAATGCATGGAAAATGCAAGTATTGGCCACAGCGCAAAATGGTGCGATGAGCAAAATAACGCGATAAAATGCATACAAAATGCAAGTAATGTAAACAAAACAGTGCGATGAGGTGCGCAAGATAGCGCAATAAAATGCATGCAAAACGCAAGTAATGTGCACAAAATAGCGCGATAAAACGCAAGCAAAATGCAAGTAATGTGAACAAAACAGTGCGATGAGGTGCGCAAAATAGCCCGACAAAATGCATGCAAAACGCAAGTAATGTGCACAAAACAGTGCGATGAGGTGCCCAAGATAGCGCCATAAAATGCATGGAAAATGCAAGTAATGGTCATAGCGCAAAATAGCGCGATGCGCAAAATAGCGCGATAAAATGCATGCAAAATGCAAGTAATGTGAACAAAACAGTGCGATGAGGTGCGCAAGATAGCGCCACAAATGCGAGCAAAATGCAAGTAATGTGCACAGAACAGTGCGATGAGGTGCGCAAGATAGCGCGAAAAAATGAATGGAAAATGCAAGTAATGGTCACAGCGCAAAATAGCGCGATAAAATGCATGCAAAATGCAAGTAATGTGAACAAAACAGTACGATGTGGTGCGCAAGATAGCGCGACAAAATGCATGCAAAACGCAAGTAATGTGCACAAAACAGTGCGATGAGGAGCGCAAGATAGCACGACAAAATGCATGCAAAACGCAAGTAACGTGCACAAAACAGTGCGATGAGTTGCGCAAGATAGCGCGATAAAATGCGTGGAAAATACAAGTAACCGTCACAGCGCAAAATAGCGCGATGCGCAAAATAGCGCGACAAATGCATGCAAAATGCAACTAATGTGAACAAAATAGTGCGATGAGGTGCGCAAGATAGTGCCAGAAAATGCATGCAAAACGCAAGTAATGTGCACAAAACAGTGCGATGAGGTGCACAAGATAGCGCGATTAAATGCATGGAAAATGCAAGTAATGGTCACAGCGCAAAATAGCGCGATGCGCTATATAGCGTGATAAAATGCATGCAAAATGCAAGTGAGGTGAACAAAACAGTGCGATGAGGTGCGCAAGATAGCGCCACAAAATGCATGCAAAACGCAAGTAATGTGCACAAAACAGTGCGATGAGGTGCGCAAGATAGCGCGATAAAATGCGTGGAAAATGCAAGTAATGGTCACAGTGCAAAATAACGCGATGCGTAAAACACCGCGACAAAATGCATGCAAAATGCAAGTAATGTGAACAAAACAGTGCGATGAGGTGCGCCAGATAGCGCGACAAAATGAATGCAAAACGCAAGTAATGTGCACAAAACAGTGCGATGAGGTGCGCAAGATAGCGCGATAAAATGCATGGAAAATGCAAGTATTGGCCACAGCGCAAAATGGTGCGATGAGCAAAATAACGCGATAAAATGCATACAAAATGCAAGTAATGTAAACAAAACAGTGCGATAAGGTGCGCAAGATAGCGCAATAAAATGCATGCAAAACGCAAGTAATGTGCAAAAGACAGTGCGATGAGGTGTGCAAGATAGCGCGATAAAATGCATGGAAAATGCAAGTAATGGTCATAGCGCAGAATAGCGCGATACGCAAAATAGCGCGATAAAATGCAAGTAATGTGAACAAAATAGTGCGTTGTGGTGCGCAAGATAGCGCGACAAAATGCATGCAAAACGCAAGCAATGTGCACAAAACAGTGCGATGAGGTGCGCAAGATAGCGCCATAAAAGGCATGGAAAATGCAAGTAATGGTCATAGCGCAAAATAGCGCGATAAAATGCATGCAAAATGCAAGTAATGTGAACAAAACAGTGCGATGAGTTGCGCAAGATACCGCGACAAAATGCATGCCAAACGCAAGTAATATGCACAAAACAGTGCGATGAGGTGCGCAAGACAGCGCAATAAAATGCGTGGAAAATGCAAGTAATGGTCATTGCGCAAAATAGCGCGATGCGCAAAATAGCGCGATAAAATGCATGCAAAATGCAAGTAATGTGGACAAAACAGTGCGATGAGGTGCGCAAGATAGCGCGACAAAATGCATGCAAAACGCAAGTAATGTGCACAAAACAGTGCGACGAGGTGCGCAAGATAGCGCGATAAAATGCGTGGAAAATGCAAGTAATGGTCACAGCGCAAAATAGCGCGATGAGCAAAATAACGCGATAAAATGCGTACAGAATGCATGTAATGTGAACAAAACAGTGTGATGAGGTGCGCAAGATAGCGCAATAAAATGCATGCAAAACGCAAGTAATGTGCGCAAAACGCAAGTAATGTGCGCAAAACGCAAGTAATGTGCACAAAACAGTGCGATGAGGTGCGTAAGATAGCGCGATAAAATGCATGGAAAATGCAAGTAATGGTCATAGCGCAAAATAGCGCGATAAAATGCAAGTAATATGAACAAAACAGTGGGATGAGGTGCGCAAGATAGCGCGACAAAATGCATGCAAAACGCAAGTAATGTGCACAAAACAGTGCGATGAGGTGCGCAAGATAGCGCCATAAAATGCATGGAAAATGCAAGTAATGGTCATAGCACAAAATAGCGCAATGCGCAAAATAGCGCGATAAATTGCATGCAAAATGCAAATAATGTGAACAAAACAGTAAGATGAGGTGCGCAAGATAGCGCGTTAAAATGCAAGTAACGGTCACAGCGCAAAATAGCGCGATGCGCAAAAAAGCGCGATAAAATGCATGCAAAATGCAAGTAATGTGAAGAAAACAGTGCGATGAGGTGCGCAAGATAGCGCGACAAAATGCATGCCAAACGCAAGTAATGTGCACAAAACAGTGCGACGAGGTGCGCAAGACAGCGCAATAAAATGCGTGGAAAATGGAAGTAATGGTCACAGCGCAAAATAGCGCGATAAAATGCATGCAAAATGCAAGTAATGTGAACGAAACAGTGCGATGAGGTGCGCCAGATAGCGCGACAGAATGCATGCAAAACACAAGTAATGTGAACAAAACAGTGCGATGAGGTGCGCAAGATAGCGCGACAAAATGCATGCAAAACGAAAGTAATGAGCACAAAACAGTGCGATGAGGTGCGCAAGATAGCGCGATAAAATGAATGGAAAATGCAAGTAACGGTCACAGCGCAAAATAGCGCGATGCGCAAAAAAGCGCGATAAAATGCATGCAAACTGCAAGTAATGTGAACAAAACAGTGCGATGAGGTGCGCAAGATAGCGCGACAAAATGCATGCAAATTGCAAGTAATGTGCACAAAACAGTGAGATGAGGTTCGCAAGATAGCACGATAAAATGCATGGAAAATGGAAGTAATGGTCATAGCGCAAAATAGCGCGATGCGCAAAATAGCGCGATAAAATGCAAGTAATGTGAACAAAACAGTGCGATGAGGCGCGCAAGATAGCGCGACAAAATGCATGCAAAACGCAAGTAATGTGCACAAAACAGTGCGGTGAGGTGCGCAAGATAGCGCCATAAAATGCATGGAAAATGCAAGTAATGGTCATAACGCAAAATAGCGCAATGCGCAAAATAGCGCGATAAAATGCATGCAAAATGCCAGTAATGTGAACAAAACAGTGCGATGAGGTGCGCAAAGTAGCGCCATAAAATGCATGCAAAATGCAAGTAATGTGCAGAAAACAGTGCGATGAGGTGCGCAAGATAGCGCGATAAAATGAATGGAAAATGCAAGTAACGGTCACAGCGCAAAATAGCGCGATGCACAAAATAGCGCGATAAAATGCATGCAAAATGCAAGTAATGTGAACAAAACAGTGCGATGTGGTGCGCAAGATAGCGCCACAAAATGCATGCAAAACGCAAGTAATGTGCACAAAACAGTGCGTTGAGGTGCGCAAGATAGCACGTTAAAATGCAAGTAACGGTCACAGCCCAAAATAGCGCGATAAAATGCATGCAAAAAGCAAGTAAGGTGAACAAAACAGTGCGATGAGCTGCGCAAGATAGCGCGACAACATGAATGCAAAACGCAAGTAATGTGCACAAAACAGTGCGATGAGTTGCGCAACACAGCGCGATAAAATGCATGAAAAATTCAAGTAATGGTCACAGTGCGAAACAGCGCGATGCGCAAAATAGCGCGATAAAATGCATGCAAAATGCAAGTAACGTGAACAAAACAGTGCGATGAGGTATGCAAGATAGCGCGACAAAATGCATGCAAAACGCAAGTAATCTGCACAAAACAGCGCGATGAGGTGCGCAAGATAGCGCGATAAAATGGATGAAAAATGCAAGTAATGGTCACGGCGCAAAATAGCGCGATGCGCAAAATAGCGCGATAAAATGCAAGTAATGTGAAAGTAATGTGAACAAAACAGTGCGATGAGGTGCGCAAGATAGCGCGACAAAATGCATGCAAAACGCAAGTAATGTGCACAAAACAGTGCGTTGAGGTGCGCAAGATAGGGCGATGAAATGCGTGGAAAATGCAAGTAATGGTCATAGCGCAAAATAGCGCGATGCGCAAAATTGCGCGATAAAATGCAAGTAATGTGAACAAAACAGTGCGATGAGGTGCGCAAGATAGCGCGAGAAAATGCATGCAAAACGAAAGTAATGAGCACAAAACAGTGCGATGAGGTGCGCAAGATAGCGCGATAAAATGAATGGAAAATGCAAGTAATGGTCACAGTGCAAAATAGCGCGATGCGCAAAATAGCGCGATAAAATGCATAACGCCCTCAAGTAATGGACACATGACAAAACTCTGTTATTACAAGTACAGAACAAAGTCATGAGCACGAGCAACCAATCACGCAGTTCAACGCAACCAGAGTGTATGAGCATGCATGCATAATCCAAAGCACATGTATTAATCAGAGGGAAGATGGCAATCCCAAGAGAGTTTTGAAATGGTCGGAGACAACTTTTGAAAGCTGAATCATATCAGAATCATCATGGGGGTGAGCTCACCCTAACCCAAGGGAAAGTGCTCGACAAATGGCTTGAGCGGACTGAGAGAAAGATTGGGTTCATGCCCCTTGTTCAATTGATGGCCTGATTAGATGCATTGAAAATTGCCCTTAGCGTCCAGTCACAGGCCACTCTTTTCAACATTATGCAGGCGCGTGCTATAAGGGTCATCAGATCCTGAAACGGTTGCCAACTAATTAGACTCATTCTTCTCTTTTGTCCTAGCATGTTGAGAACTTCCTCCAGTCCCCTCCAAAGTAGTGACGGATTTCTCATATACATTTTGCAGTGATCATGAATGCGATGCCCCTTGTATGGGCACTCTCAGTTTGTTTATGAATTCCACACATGGATTTGTTTTTTTGTTTGGAGTGAACATTTATGTATAAAATTTTAACCATGCCACTCTGTTGAACCTGAGTGACAAACTCACTAGGGTGACTCAATAAAGAGTGCAGATTGAGACAAATATTGGGCACGACACAACAGACGTCATAACTGACCCAAAA
This sequence comes from Camellia sinensis, assembly GCF_004153795.1. Lineage (NCBI taxonomy): Eukaryota > Viridiplantae > Streptophyta > Magnoliopsida > Ericales > Theaceae > Camellia > Camellia sinensis. The sequence goes on from NW_021024720.1 coordinate 1,596,906, forward strand.
GCAAAAAAAGGCTCAAGGTAACTAAGCATTCATAGTGCCCCTAGTATTACTCATGTTCCCTTTAGAACTCAATTTCGCAAAACTCGAGTTTCGATTATGTTTTTGCTCTAGTTAGAGATTCTACTGATAAGTTCAAGTATTTAAAATTTCTCCACTTGTTGATTCAAGCTAGCTCTTTCTTACCCAACACAAGTATGTGATATGCACAGCAGTCGGTGTAGCTCATGGATTGATGCGAAGCTGATGACGTGAATTGGGCAAGATGATTTGGTTGAGATGAATAAGATGGATATGGTTGAGATTGAACTTTAAGATGAAGTTGCCTACATATCCCAATAATGGGAATTAGGCCAATATAGTTCATGATTAAGGTTCACTCAGGTGTTGACACTCTCATTTTGTGCTCTAACTTTTGCCAAAGTCGTCCCTTCGGGTTTTTAACCTTGCGAGCTCTGTTTATTTGATTTCTCATTTTTCATGCTCTAACTTTTGCCTAGGTCGCCCTTTTGGGTTTTCGGCCTAGCAAGCCTCTCAAGGATAGCGTTACAAAATTTGCGTTGAACTTGATCAATAGTCATCTTTTCCCTAATACTGGAACTGGCTTCGCCTTGATTTAAGCTTGATTCTCCATTCCCTTATGCATGTCTTATTCCTTTCTTTTGCTCCATTTTTAAACTTAGTTCTTCTTGCAATGTGGTACTTCCTTGCATTGGCTTCCCCGGATTTAGACAAAAGTTCCCTTCCTCACAGTTGATTGGATTTCATTCCAATGGATACCCCTGGCTTGATGGTTGACTTCTTTTTCCTTTTCTTTTTTTCTTTTTCTTTTTCCTTTTTTTTTTCTTTTCTTTTTTTTCTTAGTTTCTTTTTTTCTCTTTTTGGTTTCTTTTATCCATTTCTTTTTGAAGCAATGAAAATGCCAGGGGGAGAAATTTTATGATTGTGAGGTCTGAAAGCCATCTTGTGCTTGCCAAAATGATTGCCTAAAGGTGAAGAAAAATCCCCAGGACAGTGTAGAATACCACGTACAATTCTAAACCTATCTTCGCAAGTTTGCAAAAGAAACAACTTTAAACTTTTTGAAATCATGAAGGACTTTGCATCAATAAGTCAGAATCCACTCAAAACATTTGGGGGATCCTTCTCAACACTCGAGCTTATTAACAGAATCTCATTCAAAAAACAAATTCAAAGCTTTTTCTATTTTTAAAAGGTCACACATGCATTACTGTAGGCACAACAAAATGATCAAAAACTTGATTCCTTATTGAAAAAAACGAAGACCTGAGGGTACACGAGAGCGACTCAAAGGAAGAGGCTCAATTGATGCGACAACGCAAGAAAATACAAAGAAAATAAAACTCACAACTCAACTATTTACAGGACATGACTTAAAACAAAAAAATAGTACCCTTGAGGCAAAAATGGGTTTTCACTCTCCAAGTCCATCGGCGGAATTCACAAAAAAACTTCAAGTAGCCCACATGAGGGTCCAGACCTACCTTCAATTCATAAATACTAATATCTACACCCAGTAGGATTGATTTCAGAATTTCAAATTGGGTCTCACAGATTGAGCCTCACAATTACCTTGGTTGTCCCCACATATCTCATTGACCATGCTGGCTAGGGTTAAGGTTAGTTATTGGCAAGCCATAGATGGGATTTATGCTATGAGATGGCAATCTATTGCGGTTGGGGAGAGGTTTATTAACAACTTTGGGATTTTCAGGTGGGCTGATGACCTTTTTGTCAATTAGGTCTTGAATTTCATGGCGAAGGCGAAAGCAACGGTCAGTATGATGACCGTACTGCTAATGGAATGTGCAATATAGGGTAGGGTCATGTCTAAGTGGGAGAGGGTTAGAGAGAGGTCGAGGATTGAGAGGTTTGAGATGCCCTTTCTCCATCAGTACCTTCAAGGCGCAGGTTAGGCTCATATGGAGATGGGTGAAGGTTCGTTATTGGGAGGAGGAAACATCAGGTTTAGAAATATTAGCAAATGGGTTGGAGGGTGTTGGCTGGGTATTCATGGGTTTGGGACTAGAACCAGAATGGGTGTTTCTGGTAAAGCATCTCTTTTCATGGCTTACCCCCTAATTCAAAATGCTCCCAACTTGAGCGACAAAAGTGTCATCCACAGTCTTTGCAACAACTGCAAGCACTTGTTACTTGTTCAACCTTTTGACCTTCAAAGTCTAAATAGCCCATCGAAGATCTGCATAGGGATCAATACTTGTCCTAACCTTGTTCTTGCCACTTGCTTTAGCTTGACCAAGGGATTGGGTGGCTATATTGAAGTGAGGCCCATTTACTGCTGATATGTCTTAATCCAGACTTGAGATAGCTTCAGGTTGGCCCTTTCCAACTACAACTCACCCCAAGATTGAGGAGCTTTTTGACGTGAACTTTTTGGGATATGATGTGGTCGATGATGGAGACAAGACCCCAAAGGCTAAATATGCCATAGTTCTCTGAAGATCTTTAATCATGCTCGACAGCTTAGAAGTAGCGAGTTCAGCCATTGGTGCTCACAGTGTATTTGAACCAACTCGGTCTTGATGAATTGGTTGGTGTAGACACCCTATTTTTGACCGTCCTCAAGACTTGGATGTCATCGTTTGTGCACCCGATGATTGTGCATGTTTGTGCTCCTTTTGAGTGCCCGAAGCTCTCGGCGGAACGCATTGTCTTTGAGCCTCTAAACTCTTTGTGTTTTGGCCTTGTTTTTGGGCCAGACCTTGGTGCCCCTTGCCTGGAAGGAGGAAAGGCCTTGTCAGCCACTTTTGGCCCTTATCGGCCACTTTTTCCTCTTGTCGGCCACCTTGGGTGGCTGGTTGGCTAGAGGAGGTGGCCGGTCCGCCACCTAGAGTGGCCGACGGCCATTTTTCTCCATTTTCAGATATTTTGTGTGCCAGCTGTGCCAATTGTTGTTCACTGAAGCCATTCTCCATACACGTGTATGGAGGTATGGAAACAAGCCTTAGGCTTGTTTTACTATAGAAGGGGAGGTCCCTCCCCCATTTTGAGGGTTCAGATTTTTTAGAAGCAAAATTTTCCCCCCCTCTCTCTCTCTCTCTCTCCTTATTTTAGGCTTGAAAGTGGGAATTCTCTACATATTTGCCTACAACCCCTTGACCAAATACCTTCATCTTGGTGTTGAGGTCCTTGGAAGTCCTATTTGAGGACTAAAGCTTGGTTTTAGCTCAGAATTGTACCTGTTCTGTAGCTGTGCTTCAAGGGTAAGAACTTGTCCCTTTTAAGTTTTGTTTTAGCCAAGTGCTTGGCCATCTTTGAGGTTGGTTATGACCTCTAAAAAACTCTAATTTTTTAAGGTTTTAAATTGTGGTTTGAACCATGTTTGGTTAAGGGGTGGTTCTTCCCCTTTGCTCTTTGGCTTGCAAAGCCTTTTGGGCCACCTTTCAAAGCTTTTGAAACAACCTTTTCTTGGCCTTTTAACCACTGAATTCCAGGGGAATTTCAGTGGCAAGTTGGTTTTGAGGACCAAAATGGGAGGGGGTGGTCCCCCTTCCTCATGTCTTGTTTGTATGTGTAGTTGGCCTAAGAGGTGAGCATGTTTTTCTACCCTTTTGGGACTTCATCTTAGCATGTTTTTGCTACTATTTTAGCATGTTTTAACTCTGTTTTGGTTGGTCATGGTCATATGACTCATGCTTTGTATGGTTGTAGTGTAAATGGCCTGTACTAGCTTTGTGTTTTAGGCCCTCTAGCATGCCTTATTTGTGATGTTTGCATGGTATAGCATCATTTAGCATGTGATTTCAGAGCATATACCTCTGTCACACTCTCACATATATCACTCTTTCATTGCGATTGAGTGTTGTGCTTTGAGCCTTGCTTGCGAGCTAACAAATGAGCATACTTTTCTTGCTTTCTATGCTTCAATTTCAATACGTTTAGGCCACTAATTTGGCTTGTTTTAGCTCTATTTTGAGCTGGTTTAGTTGTTTGAGCTTGATATTGCATGCTTCTAGTGTAATACTCTTCACTAGTTTCAATGCCTTTGGCTATTAACATGTTGTGCATATGTTGATTGCATGATTTTGTGTCTTTAGCATGCCATATTAGCACTGAAAGTCTGCCACCTCCCTCCATTCTTCACTTTTTAATTCGCTTTTGAAAGTGGTCTTAAGCTTGAGGCATTCATGCCTAATGGTTTTAATCCTCCCTTGAGGGTTTCTACTAACCAACAACATGAGACCTCTTTCATGCTCAAGGCATTTGTGGCTTAGACCATCTTTCTAATTAGAGGACTTTCACTTTGGACTTAACTGGTTAAAGGACTAATTGGTAAGCTAAAATGTGTAAACAAAATGGACCAAGTAAAACATGAACAAGATAAGCATTCGTGTTGCATTGCATGTGTTCGGATCGGACGTTAATCCAAACACAAGAAATGTGGGGCGTTTCATACTCAAAGTGATGAAACGCGTCACGTTTCTTGGTCGCCGACACCCTTGATCATGCATGATAGGGTGGAGGCTCTTTGAGTCTTATGTGTGTACTCACTAAGCTTGTACAAGCTTGGTTTTTGGGCCATCATGCATTGAGATGCTTGGTTGGTGGCTTGAGAGCCAAGTGCCACACTCCTTTGAGCTTGAGACATGATATGAAGGTGGCAGTACCCACATTTCCTTGCAAATACATTGTCTTGCATCTGTTGTTCTCATTTGCAGCAAAACCAGGAGTTTGAGAAAGGAGGTAGTCGACTAGCCAGTGGCAGTAGCCGACCGGACACTTGCACTAGTCGTTCGGCCAGTTGAAGTGGCCGGCAGCCACTTTTGGTGGCCGACTGGCCACCAGTCTATTTTGTTGCAAAAATGTTCCTGTTTTGAAGCAAAGGCAGTCTGGAGATTGGCACAATTTTTAGAAATCAAGGCAAGTGCAAACAGAGGCAACCGATGGCAAGGCGATGGATTTTCTGGAGGAAGCAACCGAGTATGCATGTTTCCCTCGCCCGCGAGGCCATTTCATTGCTTATGATTAGTTTGTGTAATTAATCATTCAATTCGTTTTGTAATATTTTAATTAGCTTAGCATAGCTAGTTGTTCAATTTAGTTTGTAATAATTAATTAGCTAGTATAGTTAATTAGTTCGTTTTGTAATAATTAGCTTAGCTTAGCATAGCTTAGCTTATTTATTCAGACCCCCCTTCGCGAGGGCGCAACGTTGTAATAAGTGTGCATGTGTGTGTGCAAGTCTTCCAACCCCACTTCTTTCTCCCCTTTATTTAGCCGTTTTCGATGGTTAGATTAGGGCATGTTTCGATTAGCATACCTTATGATTGCGTGTTTGCATAATTTATTTGTCTTGCATGCACTGGGGCTCGGCGCATCATTCAAACTGTATCGTATTTCAATACCTATTTGAATACGTGTTTCAAAGCATGTACCATGCGTTGCATTCATATGCCATCTTAGATAGCCGAGCCTATTTAATTACATTTTGCTTTTGTTGCATTAGGCATTTTGCATAGTTAGGATCATGCATATTTCTAATTAGCTTTTGTTTTGGCTCAGAGTACACTGTAAGTTTTACGCTTTAGCATACTTGCATGAGTGTGAGTGATGCCATGATAGCATGCTTGCCATGAGGCTATTTGCTTAAGTGATAAACTGCATGAATGCCTGTGGATGAAGGATTTGTTGCTTGAATTGGGACAATTCGACAAATGTATGTTTTAAGCCCACTTTGCAAAGTGGCAAAATCATGTGATTTTAAGCCCACTTTGAGGGTGGCAAATTCGCGCTTTAGCTCACTTGAGGGTGGCACTTTCAAACCATTTTCGAAAACAAACATGAATTGATTTGTTCCAAGTCTCACGACTTAGTCTATACTTGTATGCTTGTGCGCCACATAGTAAGTTAGCTAATAATTAGAATAAGAGCACATGAGGTTTATAAAACAACATATCATGTTAGTAGAGGTCGATCCTTTGATCGGGCGAGCGGGGGTGCTCATTTTAGGACCTTCCCCTCTCGTACCCAAGTTCCCGAGCTGAGGCAACTTTGGTGATGACAGAGACATGGCCTTTGGCATGAGTCAGGGTTTCCTAAATTTCCCAAAAATAAAATATTTAGGTGGCGACTCTATAATCTGGCAAAGCAATCCATGTTTGGCATTTTTTAATTCAAAATTGATTTTCCAGATTTGGACTCTTTGGTATTTATTAGTCTCACATTGCACTTTGTGAGATTAAATTCAGAACCGTGACAGGAGTCCGAACTGTAGGGGACCAATTTGCGCCTCTTCGAAAGGGGACGTGCGAAGAAAGTCGAGTCAACAGTTTCTAGCGACTCTGTTGGGGATTTAGAGAACTTGACCTGAACTCATGATATGTTGTTTTATCTACATTTATGTGTTTCTTTGCTTTGTATTTGCATTGGTGTGCCTAAGTCACAGTGTTTGCCATACGCTATTCCTGAATGGTTTGCCGGAGGCTTGCTTGGAAAAGCATGTCATAAGGCTGACCAGCTGCGGGCTCTGCCACGATGGGAACACAAACCTTGGATCTGGATCACTGCCGTACCATTTGATCCACCTTTCACTTCTCGGTGTTTGGTGCGAGAGGTATATTAGGTGGTCATGCTGAGGCACCCTTTTTGACCATTTGACCTAGTTACATATCGGAAGCCTTAGAGACTGTTCCAAACTAGGACAGGTTACTCACCCGAATGCAGGATTGTTTGAAACTGCATGCGTGTGTAGTGAAACCCTAGCTCCTAACGAAATTAGGACAGGGAAACCCTACCCCACTATAGGGGTGTTTTGGCTCTCACTTGCTTGATATATGTTGTTAGGGTGCGTCTCTATAGGAATGTATGTATCAGTTACAAGTCTGGGTATCAGTCTGAGGACATCTGTGTTTGAGGGTATCAGTTTTGAGGCAGAAATTTGGGGGCAGAAATCAGTATGTGAGTACAGATTGTCCAGCTTATGATATCAACTGTGTGTTGTCTTTATCTAGGCCGAGATGCTGTCCGTTTTCTGATTGTTGTTTCCTTTTTTGTTCTATTTTTTCTTTTTGCAGGGTAGTGTTTCACAATTGCTTCCGACGAGGCAGATACCCCCTGAGCACTTTGGACTAGAGGTAGAAGGCTTTACAGATCTGAGGATCTTATTGGAGGATAGCCAGTGTTTGCTTCATTACCCCTGGTTACAAGACGGAGGGTAGTCAGGCATAGAGTACCAGTACAGCAGTCGCCAGTTTAGCGGTCGCTATCTGTTTCACCTGTGCGCAGTAGGGTTTAGTTTTATGGTTCTACCTCAGAAAGAGGGTATACACCTGTTCAGACAAATCAGTATTTCACAGACAGTATGGAGGAAATGATGCGTCAACTCCAACAGACCATGGAGGCTATGTAGCGGGATGCTGCTCGCCAAGTGGAGGTTACCGCTCATCAGACAGAGGTTGTAGCCCAGCAGGCAGAACTAATTGCTAAGCTTTAACAACAACAGCAACCACAACAAGCCCGAGCTTCTGCTTTGCACCTACCCCAACCTAGGGTTCGAACACCCGGGGAAACAGCTAACGTCCAGGAGAATACGGACGTTCCAACAGGACCAGTCCCACCACCAGTACTACCACAGACTTCAAAAGCACCGGCCTTCCCAACTGACACACTGTTCGAATTTGAGGTCGATCTTACTGCTTTGAAAGTAGGCAAACTTGAAAAGCTGTTTAAACGAGCTTTGGGAGTCAACTCGATCCCGGACATAAAGGATGGCTTCACAGATTCGGCGGTGACATTGCCGGATAGATTCAAAATGCCTCACATAGACCGCTTCGACGGCTCAGGCGATCCTATGGTTCATTTGAGGTTACTTTCGGATATTCTGGGCCCGATGGGCTTGACTAGGTTGCAGAAACTATCCCTCTTTGGTCGGACCTTGTCGGGTATTGCAGCCATCTGGTATGCCAAACTGGAGGATTCAGTGAAAAGGAGCTAGGAGGAGATGGCCGAGGCCTTCATTGCCCAATATTCTTACAATACTTAGATCGAGGTCACAACTCGTGATCTCGAAGCAACTAGGCAAGAACCGAAGGAGGGCTTCTCTGACTTTGTCACGCGGTGGAGGGCCAAGGCCTCCATGATGACTACCAGGCTAGCTGAGAAAGACCAAATAAGAATGACTGTGTGAAATCTACAGCCGAAGTTGATGCAGATGATGATTGTCTCACCGCTTCCCACCACTGCTGACTTGCATGAGATAGGGGTACAGATAGAAGACGCTATGAAACATGGTCTGATTGACTAGGAAAAGGAGCAGCCCAAGAGGGCGTTTACACGCGGTTCGAATGCAGTTACAAGTAGCAATGCAGCCACAAGAACTTTTGACGTCGGCATGGTCACCACCACACCAAAAATAGCCACACCCTTTACCGGCACATCTAAAGCCACCATACAATCAGCAAAGTACCCACCTAGGGGCCAGAGGACCTTTACCCCACTTTACATGTCCCTGTCCAAAGCCTTGGGGGTTCTAATCAGAAAGGGGCATCTAAAGTCCCTAGAACCACGCCCACTGCCAAATCTCCTCCCTCCTACACATAACCCGGCCAAGTATTGCACCTTCCATCAGTAGCATGGTCATGACACCGACCTCTGCTTTAGACTCCGTTATGAGATCCAGGATCTTATTGACAACAAGGTGATTGCGCCTCCCGAGAAGCCAAATGTCACCACAAACCCTCTCCCACCACATAACCAACCCCCTTATCCACCCAGGCAAATAAACCTGATCCAAACCATGGCCGTTCCATACGACCCCAGCATATACATCACTCCCTCCCACCTGCCTAAGCCGACGCTGTTCATCCCAGAAAGCACAGACTTGTGCATGATGAACATGTCCTTACCCCAACTTGAACCCGTGATGGTGGTTGTGGTAGAAGGCATGCCTGAGGGCTCCAAGAGCTTAACTGAGGAAGGATATAACCCTTGCTGGTACATCGTGCCAGCGTGCCAGGCTAAGCCGATGGTGGAATTGCCAGTGGGGATGGAGGTACATGTTGTCTGGGAGGACGGGCCGAGTCAGGGGCTGGATGATCTTGCTGAGCTTGAGGAGGATATCAGCAACTTACAGTTCTTTGATGAACGAGACATGGGGGATGTGCATATCGGTTAGTTTGATACGAACAGAGCAACAGATAATATAGGGTGGCTCAGTGACAAGCTGGATATTGATGAGGGGTCTCAGCCAAAGCAGAGACAGTCAGAAACAGGAACATCCGCAACGACCGAAACGATCGAGAACACGGGGGAGCTACCGGAGAGCACCGGTACGAAGAATTTTGCTCAGGAATTGGGCAGTTTGTGTACAGTTGACACCGAATAGGAGGCCGCACTGAAGCGATTTGAACAAGAGAGAATTGAAAATGATGATAGGGCTAGAAAAGCCAAGGGTCCTGTGGGGACAGAATGTGTTGAGAACACGGGAACAGCTACAGCAGAACTGGCCAGTTGTCTGTCGGTTGCCATGGGGATGTGGTGGGAAGACGATGATTTATGTCTTGCCCATACTAATGAAGATTGGGGGCAGAATCAACCCGATGATACCTGGTACACCGAGGAAGTCGATCATATGACCCGGAGTGGGCAGTACTTCAAGCCCCCACATCTGGACTAGCCGGAAGCATTGGGGAAAGACAAGGAAGCAGAAAAGCAGAAAAATATACTGCTAGATAAGGAAGCTGTACTGAAGCAGCTAAAGAAAATTCAGGTAGACATCTCCATCTGGGGACTGCTTATGACCTCACGGGTTCATAGACAAGCCGTCCTTTCAGCCATGGACAAGGCTAAGCTTTCTATTGATACAACTCCCGAGCAGTTGGTGGGACTGGTGTTCTTGGGTGGTGCTTCACCGACTTTAACCTTCACAAACAAAGAATTACCGCCTGAGGGCTCTGAGCATAACAAGCCGTTATTTATCTCTATGGAGTATAAGGAAAAATGGATACCAGTTGTGCTGGTTGATATGGGATCTGCAATCAATGTATGTCCGTCGCGTATGGCTTACGCCATCGGCTTGAAGCTGACAGATTTCGCACCAACAGCCCAGGTGATTCGGGCCTATGATAACACTAGTCATGAAGTGATGAGGACGGTACGGATCATAACTCAAGTTGGCCCAGCACAGCAGGACATTGAGTTTCATGTCTTTGATGTTCCAGCCACCTTCAATCTACTCCTTGGATGGCCGTGGCTGCACCAGGTGAGAGCTGTCTCTTTCACTTTACATCAGATGTTGAAGTACCCTCATGGGAAGGGGGTAGCAATTGTTTTTGGGAACTCTTCCATACATCCGCCGTTGGAGGTTTCTACACCGGTCTTGGAAATTGAACACGGCGTGAAGGATGTCTTTTTGTTGGGATTCACCCTGGCCGAGGCCCGGGTGGTGCAGGATATGCTGGTTGTTGATGAGGGACTGTATGTCAGTGCGCAATCTGTCTATCCCATGAACAAGCTTCAACACATGCCCAGAATGGGATTGGGAAGGAGTGGCCAGAAAGGCGTCGCTGTATTGGCCGAAGTGCCATACAACCCTTATACCTTTGGTTTAGGTTACTCGATTACGAAAGAGGATTGGGCAAGGAAGGGAAGGGAAACGGCCGGAAGAGCCAAGGCTAAGCAAGCCGGAAAGCACTACGAGCTGGTGCACAGACCTATCCAAGGAACCCTGAATGGAGGTTTTGTCAGGGAGGGGAAAGATTTCCCATTTTGCGACTTTTCGGAGCTATGGCTGAATTCAGAGAAGCGGCGTTTTCCCGGCTTCAAAATCTTTTTTGACTTACAGTTGCTAGGGGATGAAGTTACGGAAGAGCAGACTGACCCACTAGATGAGGCTGAGTAGTGCAAAGAGGATGAGTGAGAGGGCACAGAACTCGAGATAGGAGCAGCGCTGGCTTGTCTCCTCTCAGATCCTTAGATCACACTGGAGTGCTTGGGAGATGGCTTCTCTGTTTCCATGATTGGAGATCAAACGGTTATGGGCCCTTCTTCTGGCATTTTGGACCCATCTATCGCACCCTCCCTCGTCTAGCAATACGAGGAAGGCTTTTTGTCAAGTAGTTCTGAGTTGAGTAGCAAACCAGAATCTGATTCCACAAAGTCTGTGGTGTCGAAATCAGATTCTAGTTCTTCTGAGTCAGAGTCTGGTATTTATGGGGTTGATAACCCGGATGCCGTTGTCTTGTCCAGGTCGTCTTTTTCATTTTCTTTTGAGTCGGTTGTAACTGAAGAATCAGACGAACTAGAAGTTGTTAATGAGAATAGTATCGCTGCTGCTTTTGAGTACTTTTCTGTGCTGCTCGTTTATTACATTAATGAGGACTTTCAAAACTTTGATGAAAACGACAGGGAAGAAATTCCTTCAATTTTGAAACATTTGATTAATCGAGAGCAGGAGAGGTTTGTAAAACCTTTGGTTGATGAAATCACCTCAATTAATGTTGGTATTGAGAAGGATCCGCGTCTGGTCTAGATCGAGTCCACGTTGTCTTCGGAGGAGCGCGAGCGCTTAGTCGCTTTATTAAAAAATTTCAAAGATGTTTTTGCGTGGTCCTACAAAGACATGGCTGGAATCGATCCTGAGACTGTACAGCATCGGATCCCTCTTAACCCTGGGGCCCAACTTGTCAAGCAGAAGCTTTGAAGAATCTACCTGGATTGGGCTCTGAAAATCAAGGAAGAGGTCACCAAGCAGATTGACGCAGAGTTCCTGTTAGTATCTGAGTATCTACTTGGTTGGCCAACATAGTTTCAGTGCCAAAGAAAGATGGTAGAATTTGGGTATGTGTGGACTTCAGAGATCTGAACAAAGCTAGTCCGAAGGACGACTTTCCTCTGCCGCATATCGACGAATTGGTGGACTTCACCGCTGGGCATGCACTGCTCTCGTTTATGGATGGGTTTTCCAGGTACAACCAGGTTCTGATGGCACTCGAAGACAGGGAGAAGACTACCTTTATCACCCCGTGGGGAACCTACTGCTATAGGGTAATGCTGTTCGGTTTGAAGAATGCTGGGGCTACTTATCAACGGGCTGCAACCACGATCTTACACGACATGATCCATAAAGAGGTTGAGGTGTACGTGGATGACATGATTGTCAAGTCCAAGGAAAGAGAGGGCCACTACACCGCCTTGAAGAAATTTTCCAACGGATTAGAGAGTATCGGTTGCGACTGAATCCTTAAAAACGTACTTTTGGTGTTATAGTAGGGAAAATGCTGGGGTTCTTGATTACACAAAGGGGCATCGAAGTTGATCCTTCCAAAATCAAGGCCATATTAGAAATGCCACCACCAAGGACTGAAAAGGAGGTTCGAAGCTTTCTGGGTAAAGTGTAATTCATAAAACAGTTTATTGCAAAATTAACCTTGACTTGTGAACCACCGTTTGGTCTCCTGAAGAAAGGAAAGAAGTTCCAATGGGATGACCAATGCCAAGTTACTTTTGAGCAGATCAAGCAGTATCTACAGAACCCACCCGTGTTGTCCCTGCCATAGCCGGGGAAACCGTTGATTTTGTATCTGTCAGTAACTGACACGACAATGGACTGCATGCTTGTGTAGGAATCTGAGGATAAGGTGTAGAAGGCCATCTACTGCTTGAGCAAGAAAATGCTGGAATATGAGACCCGTTACACTCCGTTTGAGAAGGCTTGTTTGGCCTTGGTATGGGTTTCCAGAAAGTTGAGGCACTACCTATTAGCTCACTCCGTAACACTGGTTTTGAGATTAGATCCCATCAAATATCTCTTTGAGAAACCAGCGCTTATGGGTAGGATAGCTCGTTGGTTGCTTCTTCTCTTCGAATTTGATTTGAAGTACATGACTCACAAGTCTGTGAAAGGGAGAGCGGTAGCGGAGTTCCTAGCTAATCACCCAATGGAGGGAGATGAAGCAGTAGAGTATCTGTTCCCAGATGAGGCCATTCTATAGCTCGAAGAAGAGATTTGGACGATGTACTTTGACGGAGCGTCTAACCAGTACGGGTATGGGATAGGAGTGTTGCTGATAGCACCTGACAATTCCCACATACCCCTAGCTTTCAAACTCTGGTTCAAAGTATCGAACAATGAGGCAGAGTATGAGGCATGTATCGCTGGCTTGGAAGCCGTCCTGGAACTAGGGGCAAAAAGGTTGGACGTCATTGGGAACTCAAACCTGGTTGTGTCTTAAGTGAAAGGAGACTGGAAGGTTAAGGAAGAAAGGATGAAAATCTATCACCAAACCCTGGACGTTCTAATTCCCAAGTTTGAGAAGTTAACCTTCATGCATCAATTAAGAGAGAGCAACATGTTCGTTGACGTTTTATCAACTCTATCTTCCATGATAGACATCCCTTTGGGAGTCCGGATGCGTCAAATTATCATTGAACATAGGTATGTGCCGGCCTATGAGCTGATTGTCGCAATAGACGAAGTGCAAGATCAGAACCCCTGGTATCATGACATCTGGAATTTCTTGGAAAAGAAAGCTTATCCACTAAGGGAAAATGCCAAAGATAAAAGGGCAATACGTCGAATGGTTGCTCAGTTTATCGTCTGCGGGGGTAAATTGTACAAATGGGGCCATCTTGGGATGCATAAACTGTGTGTTGATGTTGAAGAGTCAAAGCGCCTAATGGAGGCCATCCACGAAGGAGAGTGCGGAGCGCACATGAGCGGGGTGATGCTAGCTCGAAAATTTCTTAGACAAGGTTACTACTGGTCAACCATGGAGGAGGATTGTATTGGCTTTGTTCGGCGATGCCACAAATGCCAAATTCATACAAACCGCATGAACATTCCGCCATCGAAGCTGTACAACATGACTTCGCTATGGCCATTTTTAGTTTGGGAAATTGACGTTATTGGGGCAGTTACTCCAAAGAGGTCGAACAGGCATGAGTACATCCTGGTGGCGATAGACTACTTTACAAAGTGGGTCGAGCCCCAATCCTATGTAGTGCTAAAAGTATCACACGTAGCTAAGTTCATCAGGAACAACATTATCTGTCGTTATGGAGTCCCGAATGAAATCATTTCGGATAATGGTTCCCACTTCAAGAAGGAGGTGATCGACTTGTTGGAGAAATACAACGTGGTTTTTCATAAGTCATCCACATACCGGCCATAAACCAATGGAGCTGTTGAGGCCGCCAACAAGAACATCAAGCACATTCTGCAGAAGATGGTGGAAACCTACATGGACTGGCCAGATAAGTTGCCATTTGCTCTTTGGGGCTACCGGACATCAATTCGAACTTCTACTGGGGCAACTCCATATTCCTTGGTTTATGGGATGGAAGCTGTTCTGCCAATCGAAGTTGAGGTTCCGTCATTATGGGTTATGGCTGAGTGCCAGATAGCAGAAGCAGATTGGCAGTAGAGCAGGTTCGAAGAACTTATGCTGTTCGACGAGAGAAGGCTAAAAGCACTGTATCACGTCCAAGGTTATCAACGCAGAACTGCTAGGGCTTTCAACAAGAAGGTTAAGTCCAGGAATTTGAAAGAAGGGGATTTGGTGTTCAAAGACTACCGAGCACCCATCCACGACCCTAGGGGCAAGTTCAAACCTAATTGGACTGGTCCTTACATCATCAAATCTATCTGGTCGGGTGGAGCTGTCGCTCTTATGGACTTAGATGGCCTTGAATTCTCCCAACCAATCAACATGGACAAGTTGAAAAAATACTCTCCCTGAGTGTCTCGCTAGGCCAAAAACTTGAAAGGGCGACCTAGGCAAAAGTTAGAGCACAAAAAATTTGAAATAAGAAAAATTGAGCTCGCAAGGTTGAAAACCCAAAAAGGGTGGCCTTGGCAAAAGTTAGAGCGCAAAAAGAGAGTGTTAAAACCCGAGTGAACCCGAACCGAACTACGTAAGGCTTGATTCCCATCTTCGAGATACGTAGGCAACTTCATTCTGAAGTCCAGCCATAAACACTTCCAAATCAACTGTGTCCATGCGATCATTTTGGTCATCTTTGTCTCCTCTGCATCCAAGAGTTCGGTTGTGATCTCCAGTGCAGTGCTATTCAGACAAGGGGCAACTTTCCAGTTATTGGATTCGGGGTTATACATCTCAAGGATGGGTTTCGGGCATGTCCAGTTGTGATCCATATCGAAAATGATTTTGAAAAGTTTTAATAAAAGTTGATTTTGTTCAAATTAATCTTTTTACAACTTAGACCATTTTTGGACCAAACGGAAAATTTTCAGTACCCATAACCTTCAATTTCATTGATTTTAATACAAAGTTCTCCGACTCTTGATACAAATTGAAGTTGCTTTTTATTACATTCAAAAAAGAAAACTTGAAAGTACAGATTAAAGTAACAAACTTGGGGCATAGTCAGGTGTTCCTGTGCCCCCTCCCAGAGCTTGTGGAAGCTTCAAATGCCAAAGTAGGCCCGGTTTGTGCCTCATCTTCAAGCCAAGCTATGCATTCGCCAGAAAGGGTGCAACTGAAACTAGGAGTGAGGGTCAGAAGTTCTTTTGTTCTCCATGCTGTGGCATACCAAGCTAGTTGTGCGCCTCGGATCGGAAATGAAGTTGGGTACTCTATCCCCTATTCCGAGCAAATCTGATCATGTCCGAACTGACGCCTGAATCAGAATGGGAAGTAGAAGACATAGTGTGTCAAGCCAATCAACTGAATGCCAGGCTACCGGGATATGCTGTAGCTCATCTCCGGCAGATCAAACCAGGGACAACGCCAAACAATGTCAATAGCAGATCTGTTGCACATCCAGTGGCACCACCATCCCTCGTTCAGAAAGTCAACTAGCCGAGGGCGAAAGAAATAGCCGCACGCTGAATACGCAGGGCAAGCATCCACTACTTTCAACCTATCCATCAGCCAAACCTGGGGAGGGATGAAAAATAAGAGAGATTAAAGAATAGAGAGGTGTAGGTGAAGAGAAAAGTGAGAAAAGGGTTTTGAGAGAAAAACAGAGCCTGAGGGCCGAGTGATGTGAGAAACACATGTGAGAAGGGTGGGAAACATTAGCTGCAAGAGTGGTGGACTTCCTGCAAACTTGGTTGTCTCCCGGCGGTGGAAAGCATCCAAGCTCATCAAAGTTTCGGCTAGTGCTAAGCCAATACAGCTCTTGCCCTCGTTCAAGCCTTGGGCAACTTCAATCAAACGAATGCTAGACCCTCCGAAGCCAGGGGCAAGCAGAAAATGGGCCAACATGCACAAGTAGAGGGCATGCTGCCGAAAACTTTGCCAAAAGTGGTCACCGCGGTTGTCGGCAGCAGAAAATCGATAAATGAGATTGGGGATGTCCAACTCCCCGTTGTGAATCAAAGATCAGGCATCCTGTAAAGTGAGCCCGTACAGCCTTTCCAAAGCCTGGATGTGACCAAAACGAGACTGGGGCAAGATTTCCTCGTTACGCTGGGACTCCATCAAAGCTTGGAACTCTTGAATTGTAGGACATATCTCTTGTCCTCCAAAGCTAAATACGTGTGTAACTGGATTTCAACATCTAGCCGCGACATGGTGGAATGGAAAACACAACGGAGTACAGCTTAGCAAGAATAATGCATTTATCCCGAAACCCCAAAAATTCAACTTTTACGAGCCATTCAAGTTTGCAATCCAAGTTAAGAGTTTTTCGGTAGAGAATGGCTCCATTTGGGGAAAAAACGGAGCTGGAATGAAGAAACCACGAAGCTGGAGCTTTTGTAGAAGATAAGGCATTGAGTGGAGGACAGGTGGCAGCAATCTGGAGATTCTCAAAATTTCTGGCCGACTGGCCAGTTCAAGTAGCCGATCGGCCACCTTTACTGGCCGACCGGCCACTTCAAGTGGCCGACAATGATTCTAAGTGGCCGACAATGATCCTAAGTGGCCGACAGCCACTTCTTGTCTTTAGCAGAGAGCCTTTAGCCTCCCTGTGTGCTGAGGATGCTTAAAACCTGAGTTTGATTCTAGTTTGGATGCGTACTGTTGTTTTGTTTAACAGTTGTATTTGTTTTGTTTATCAAGTTGTTACAATTTGTTTATCGAGTTTGTTGCAATTCGTTTATCGAGTTATTGTTGTTTTGTTTATCGAGTTGTTCTTTAAGTTATCTTATTTTGTTTGTTATGTTTGTTGTGTCGGTTCACTACCTGACTTTGCAATACACAAATATTCAATTTTCATCAAACCCCGTTTTTGTGTAAAATGGTGTGATACGATGCTCAGAATATAAAATACAACACTTTTGAACAAAAAGTTGTTTTCATTCCAATCATGGTTTCTTTTTACAAAGCGTACAAGTTTTAAAGAAAATAAAACTGCCTAAGGCTGTACAATGTGCTAACACTACCAGCAAAAAAAAAAGAGAAACAAAAGCAAAAATAACTGAGTCGATGTCACCCATCTCAGGATCGAGAGGCTTTCTTCATCCTCTTCCTCGATTGTGTGGACTCAAAGCTATCATCGTCGACGTCGCTGTCTGAATTTGACCCGGAGCCAGAATCAGAGCTGCCTCTGCTCCCATCCTCGGAGCCCTCCTCAGCGTCATCGCCACCCTCAAAACCAGAGCCAGTGTCGTCACCTCCACCCTCAAATGACTCTGACTGGGGACTTACTGGCTCCTCGTCCTCACTGGTCTCGTCATCGTCATCGCGTACGACAAGCTCCCGACCTCTCCCTCGACTGCGTGCTGGAATCTCTCTCCCTGCTACTAGAGAAGGCTCTGATGGTCCCATCTAAAGGGGTGTGACCTGAAAAGGCAGTTTGAATACATAAGCTGCAGTATATGTATTAGATGCAAGTATGGTGTGCAGAGTGAGTACATACAGAAGTCAGATACAGTATGTCAATGCAATGTGTCAGATGTGATCTATACATGCAGTGTATCAGTGCAATGAGATGTCAGTTTCAATATATTAGCAGAAGTATGATAAATATAAGAAAGCTGAAAAATTACTTGAATCCTGTGGGAGTTCAGCATCATCTCTCTCCTCAAGATCATGCCCTCAAATGAGGCCATCACCTAGAGTAACCCCTCGACATACTCTACAGAGGGCTGCAATTGCGAGTTGAAATCATGAGTTCATGAATGAATAAGAATTTAAGCAAAATTGAAATGAATGAAAGCTGTAAAGTATAATGGTGGTGAGCCTGGTGTCCTGACATATCAGTGATCAGACAATGGGGGCTCAAGCGGAATCTAATAAGGCACTTCGGAGTACCGCCAGCTAGTCAGCTCGGTCAGAGGATCAGACCATCCAAAGCTCTGCCTGGAGGGAGGTATCTCTTTAGCCCTACCCCTCGGTGCTTGGGCCCTGCCCATCAAAGGAGCATCTGCTACCTGGGCCTTGCTCGTCAAAGGAACATCTGCTGCCCGTGTCCTGCTCGACGAAGCAATATCAGTTGTCCTTTCCGTGGGAGCACAAACACCTATTAGAGGAGGCATCAGGTATGTCTGGAGGTCAGTCATGTAGTCCCTCTCCCCGATGAGCTGGTCTGCATCTGCACCTCACATGGGGTCAATAACTTCCTGTGAGGAGAAACTCTCTGTGGCGCGCATGGAAGGTAGGGGCGGTAAGGGGACTGACTGTAGTGGCAGACCCAATGTCTGGCGCATGAAGCGTTCTCCAAGAAACCATGCTCGACCCACAGGCCCCTCGAGCACAAGTCGGTATCAGGAAGCACCTCGAGCTTCAACAAAACGAAATCCGGTCCCCTTTGACATCCCCGCCCAGGTTGCCATGTGATCTGCAAACGACAAGTGCATGAATTGTTTAGCTGCTATTAGATATGCAAAATGGGTTGAAGTTGAAAGTAAGAAAACTGTGAGTTTTGAGTTACCTTGGTCACCCTCGCGGTGTTGAAATACTGACGAAGATATGAGAGGGTCTCCCAGGCCCTTGGCTGGCATCGACCATCATATCTATGCGAGTACGGTACCTTGAGCGGCGTCTCGACCTCTGGCTCGGGAGCAAGTGCTGGAAAATAGGTGTACACCCACAGCTGTGGAAAGCAAAGGGGCAATAGTGAAAATACAGAATACACAGATAATACGGAAAACAGAATATGTGTGCAATGTTCAGAAAATGCAGAATGCAGAATACAAAATGTAGTGTGTGCAGAGTGTGCAGTGTACAGAAAGTTCAAAGCAGAAAGCATGGCAAAAACTGTAAAATTGAAAAGTAATGCATACCTCCCAAGCTCTCCAATAGTTGCCCACTCTGTTCCTGCTCCTACGGGAAGTCGAGCTCATGCAACAGTAAAGAATGGCGAGGCCGGCGCCGCCCCAATCATAGTGATGGACCTAGGATAGATCCACTAAATTGCTCAGAAGATACAGCCCGATAGTGTTCGCCCTGTTGGCCAACAAAGTAGTGCCGAAGAGGAACATCAAGAAACCTCGGGCGTACAGCTCTGTAGCCTCGATCGTCACGGGCTCAGTCCCTCTGAAGTGGTCTGAGAACCAGGTATATCTAACCATCCGTGAACAGAATATGGGTGGGTGTGCTCCTAGCAGATAAGTCCAAGCGGCCTCCTACTCACCCATGTCGGAGTCGTATGGGATCGGTTGACCTCCAACCTCTAGGCCTATAAACATGGCAAAGTCATATGGGGTCATCATCATGTCCCCGGTGGCAGAGAAATAGAAGGAGTTGGTAGTGTCCCATCATCTCTCTACCAATGCGCCTAAGAGGGTCCTACTCGCCATGAGATGGGAGAGCCCCATACAGAATAGGCCGAATCCCGCCTCGTCAATGATGTGTCGGACACCGTCAGGGAGGTCCATGTACCACTCCCTCGCTCTAGTTGACCCGTATCAGCGGGTGAAGCGAGAGTCTATCTGCGTGAATGAGCAGAAATGCAGTGTATGAATGTGTTCAGAATGAGCAGAAATACAGTGTGTAAGGTGTGTTCAGAATGAACGGAAATACAGTATGTACGTATGTTCAGAACAAGCAGATGAAATACAAGGTAAAAACGTGAGCTATACAAGCAACGTAAAGTGCACGACAGAAAATGTAAAGAGTGCAGTATGTACCTCAGGTGCATCGTGAGACAGGTGAGACTCTAGCTCCCGTAGCAGAAGATATATAGGTGCGCGTCGTGCAAATCCAGTAAAGTGGCAAACTGTGCTAGGCGGTAGAACATGTGCCTCAGGATGGTACGTCGCTGGGTCGAAAGGCTGAATCCTAGGTGGCAATGGTATGATGTCGGGTTCCCCCTCCATCCTTGGAGAACCCTCGTCATGTGGAGCGTCGTCTGCCATCTGTAAAGAAGGTGAAAAATAGGCAAAAATGAGCAAAATGGGCGAAAAGTGCCAAAAGGCAACAAAAGTCAACTCTCGGGAAGAGAAAAAGTCAAAGAAAGTCAAAGCCCAAGAAAAGGCACCAAACTCAAGACAAACTTGGGAGAGACAAACCTCAAATGGTGAATGTGGAGGAAAAAGCACCGAAAACAAGTTTTGATCGGTTCAAAGTGAAGAAAACTAAAAGGTTTTAGCGAATCAATTTCGTGAGAGGCGTTGGAAAACGCGTGAAAAGTACAGATCTGAGAGGAGAAAAACTGTTTGGGAAGCAATGAGAGGAGATTTCGTCCTTGTGGGTATGAGCAAATGTGTTTTGGGAATGTGTTTTTAAAGTCCTCCATGCGAAAAGACAAAACTGTCCCGAAAATACCATAACTGGCTGACCGTCCAGTTTTTGTGGCCGACCAGCCACTTAGGTGGCCGACAGATCTACCAACTGACCGATACTACTTCTGGGTGGCCGGCAGATGTCCAATATCCTCCCTGTGTGTTTTCAGACTGATTTGAGTCCTTGGTTCTCGGGAAAGTACAAGAAATGTTCACTTTTCAACTCAAAATGTCTCCGCAAGAATTTCAATTCATGTCTTCGATGCGAGACTCGTTGTCAGTCGGCATGGACAAGGTGTATCCTTTTGAAACACATTGTAGTCCCTCCGAGAGGTAAATCGGAGGTTGCAGCTACGTTGGCCTTGTTAAGGCGTACATTTCTTTATTCGGTATTTTGCATTGAGCATGCTTTGGATTGTGCATAATATATTGTTATCATTGTGCACAAACACATGTACGTCGCATTTCATTGCACTTTGCATGTTCATATGTTTGCATAGAATATGCATGTCACGTTGTATTGCATTGTGCATGCTCTTGCATTCTACCCGTTGCATTGAACATGCATTCAATATTGCATAAAACATGCTCCATGTTTCGTTGCATAAGACATGCTCTATTTCCTGCATGATGTGCATAAAGCATGCCTCTCTAAGCATTGTGTTATAATCATTTGTCTTGCATAGAATATGCATTTGTATTGTATTGTACTTGTCAAAGTTTCTTCCTTGTGCAGACACGATATTGTATATACGGTTCATTCAAAGCTGATGCAACCAGACGGTATTGTATATACGGTTCATTCAGAGATACTCCAGGTAAGATCATTCTTGTCCTTTGAACTTCTTGTTTTGGTTAGAAACACTCGAGCACGCTCGGTGTTCACACCATTCTCTTCTGTTGGTTAGAAACATTCGGGTACGTCCAGAGTTTGCACCGACATCCTTTTGGTTAGAAGCGTTTGGGTCGTGCGCCTGACGTTTATACCTTCCATTGGTTAGAAACATTCAGGTATGCCCGGAGTTTACACCGACACCCCTTTGGTTAGAAGCGTTTGGGTCGTGCGCCCGACGTTTATACCTTCCGTTGGTTAGAAACATTCGGGTATGCCTGGAGTTTACACTGACATTCTTTTGGTTAGAAGCATTTGGGTTGTGCACCTGACATTTATGCCTTGCGTTGGTTAGAAACACTCGGGTACGCCCAGTGTTTACACCGATACCTCGTTGGTTAGAGACACTTGGGTACGCTCGGTGTTTACATCGATACCTTGCTGGTTAGAGACATTGGGTTGTGCGCCTGATGTTTACACCACCTCTTTCGGTTAGAAGCGTTTGGGATGTGTGTCCGACGCTTATACCACCTTGTTGGTGAGAGACATTGGGTTATGCACCTAATATTTACACCACCTTCTTCGGTTGGAAGCATTTGGGATGTGTGTCCGACACTTATACCACCCTGTTGGTTAGAGACATTGGGTTGTGCGCTGAATGTTTACACCACCTCCTTCGATTAGAAGCGTTTGGGACGTGTGTCCGATGCTTATACCACCTTGTTGGTTAGAGACATTAGGTTGTGCACCCGACGTTTACACCACCTCTTCTGGTTAGAGACATTGGGTTGTGTGCCTGATGTTTATACCACCCCTTCGGTTAGAAGCATTTGGGACATGTGTCCGACACTTATACCACCCTGTTGGTTAGAGACATTGGGTTGTGCGCCCAATGTTTACACCACCTCCTCTAGTTAGAGACATTGGGTTGTGTGCTTGATGTTTATACCACCCCTTTGGTTAGAAGCATTTGGGACGTGTGTCTAACGCTTATACCTTGTTTTGGTTAGAAGCATTGGGTTGTGTGCCTGATGTTTATACCACCCCTTTGGTTAGAAGTGTTTGGGATGTGTGTCCGACGCTTATACCTCATTTTGGTTAGAAACACTCAGGTACGCCCAATGCTTATACCTCCCATCCGGTTAGAAGCGTTTGGAACGTGTTTTGACCCTTATACCGCCTTGTTTTTGGTTAGAAACATTGGAACATGCTCTGATGTTTATACCACCCTTCGGAGTTTACACCGCTCCCTTTTCCCTCTGGCGCGTGGCGCATTAGGATGCTTTGGTTAAATGCATCTGGACGAATCCCGATGCTTATACCGCTCTTTGTTTTCATTGCATAATATTGGGATGTGTTTCAATTGCTATTATGTGCTCTTTTTAGTTCGGAACCTTGGGGTGTGTCCCTAGGTTCATACCATTTCTTTCCTCGCGTGTGCCACGCGTTGGAATCTTGTTTGCCGCCTCGGGTGCGCTTGACGGTTTTTGTTCTTTATCTTTGCTGGGTGAGGCGCAGTCAAGATTGCATAATTTTCTTACATCATTTCTGCATGAAATGTAGTTCCGTTCGTAATTCCCGTGCAGCGTGTTTGCTTACTTGCATATGTACGAGTTTGCTGTAGCATTTCTTTGCATATCATTTGCATCTAGATGTTTCATTACAGCCCTCATTGCATGTTCATAAGTTATGTTTTGCATTGTGCATATCCTTTGCATTTTGCCCAGCCTGCAGGCGCATCTATATCGTTATCTTGCTTGTTTGTCTGAGTCTTCAGCTTTGTCAAAAATGGGTCGTCTCTAGGTTTTGACATTCACTCCTGTCATTTCATGACTTCTGAGTTCTATCAAAGAGGGGCAACTATAGACACCCCATTTTTGACCGTCCTTAAGACTTGGACATCATCATTTGTACACCCGATGATTGTGCATGTTTGTGCTCGTTTTGAGTGCCCGAAGCTCTCGACAGAACGCCTTGTCTTTGAGCCTCTAAACTCTCTGTGTTTTGGCCTTATTTTGGGGCCAGACCTTGGTGCCCCTTGCCTGGAGGGAAGAAAGGCCTTGTCTGCCACTTTTGGCCCTTGTTGGCCACCTTAGGTGGCCGGTCGGCTAGAGGCTCGTTTTGAGTGCCCGAAGCTCTCGGCGGAACGCCTTGTCTTTGAGCCTCTAAACTCTCTGTGTTTTGGCCTTGTTTTTGGACCAAACCTCACCCTTGCCTGGAGGGAGGAAAGGCCTTGTTTGCCACTTTTGGCCCTTGTCGGCCACTTTTTCCTCAAGTCGACAACCTTGGGTGGCCGGTCGGCTAGGGGAGGTGGTTGGTCCACCACCTAGAGCGGCCGACAGCCATTTTTCTCCTTTTTCAGATACTTTATGTGCCAGCTGTTGTTCACTGAAGCCATCCTCTACACACATGTATGGAGGGACGGAAACAAGTCTTAGGCTTGTTTTACTATATAAGGGGAGGTCCCTCCCCCATTTTGAGGGTTCAGATTTTTTAGAAGCAAAATTTCCCCTCTCTCTCTAGAACTCTCTCTCTCTCTCTCTCTCTCTCTCTCTCTCCTTATTTTAGGCTTGAAAGTGGAAATTCTTTACATATTTGCTTACAACCCCTTGACCAAATACCTTCATCTTGGAGCTGAGGTCCTTGGAAGTCCAATTGAGGTCTAAAGCTTGGTTTTAGCTCAGAATTGTACCTGTTTTGCAGCTGTGCTTCAAGGGTAAGAACTTATCCGTTTTAAGCATTGTTTTAGCTAAGTGCTTGGCCATCTTTTTACACTGCTTTGAGGCTGGTTTTGACCTCTAAAAAACTCTGATTTTTTAAGGTTTTAAATTGTGGTTTGAACCTTGTTTGGTTAAGGGGTGGTTCTTCCCCTTTGCTCTTTGGCTTGCAAAGCCTTTTGGGCCACCTTTCAAAGCTTTTGAAACAACCTTTTCTTGGCCTTTTAACCACTGAATTCTAGGAGAATTTCAGTGGCAAAAAGTTGGTTTTGAGGACCAAAATGGGAGGGGGTGGTCCCCTCTCCTAATGTCTTGTTTGCATGTGTAGTTGGCCTAAGAGGTGAGCATGTTTTTCTACCCTTTTGGGACTCCATCTCAGCATGTTTTTGCTACTATTTTAGCATGTTTTAACTTTGTTTTGGTTGGTCTTGGTCATATGACTCATGCTTTGTATGGTTGTAGTGTAAATGGCCTGTACTAGCTTTGTGTTTTAGGCCCTCTAGCATGTCTTATTTGTGATATTTGCATGGTATAGCATCATTTAGTATGTGATTTCAGAGCATATACCTCTGTCATACTCTCACATATATGACTCTTTCATTGCGATTGAGAGTTGTGCTTTGAGCCTTGCTTGCGAGCTAACAAATGAGCATGCTTTTCTTGCTTTCTATCCTTCAATTTCAACATGTTTAGGCCACTAATTTGGCATGTTTTAGCTCTATTTTGAGCTGGTTTAGTTGTTTGAGCTTGATATTGCATGCTTCTAGTGTAATACTCTTCACTAGTTTCAATGCCTTTGGCTATTAACATGTTGTGCATATATTCATTGCATGATTTTGTGTCTTTAGCATGCCATATCAGCACTGAAAGTCTGCAACCTCCCTTCATTCTTCACTTTTTAATTCGCTTTTCAAAGTGGTCTTAAGCCCCTTGTTGGCTTGAGCATGAACTTGAGGCATTCATGCCTAATGGTTTTAATCCTCCCTTGAGGGTTTCTACTAACCAACAACATGAGACCTCTTTCATGCTCAAGGCATTTGTGGCTTAGACCATCCTTCTACTTAGAGGACTTTCACTTTGGACTTAACCGGTTAAAGGACTAATTGGTAAACTAAAATGTGTAAACAAAATGGACCAAGTAAAACATGAACAAGATAAGCATTCATGTTGCATTGCATGTGTTTGGATCGGACGTTAATCCAAACACAAGAAATGTGGGGCATTTCATACTCAAAGTGATGAAACGCGTCACGTTTCTTGGTCGCCGACACCCTTGATCATGCATGATCGGGTGGAGGCTCTTTGAGTCTTATGTGTGTACTCACTAAGCTTGTACAAGCTTGGTTTTTGGGCCATCATGCATTGAGATGCTTGGTTGGTGGCTTGAGAGCTAAGTGCCACACTTTTTTGAGCTTGAGACATGATAAGGAGGTGGCAGTACACACATTTCCTTGCAAATACATTGTCTTGCCTCTGTTGTAGCAAAACCAGGAGTTTGGGAAAGGAGGTAGCCAACCGGCCACTTGCACTAGCTGACCGGCCAGTTGAAGTGGCCGGTAGCCACTTTTGGTGGCCGACCGGCCACTAGTTTGGTGCAAAAATGTTCCTGTTTTGAAGCAAAGGCAGTCTGAAGATTGGTACAATTTTTAGAAATCAAGGCAAGTGCAAACAAAGACAACTAATGGCAAGGCGATGAATTTTCGGGAGGAAGCAACCGAGCATGCATGTTTTCCTCGCCCGCAAGGCCATTTCATTGCTTATGATTAGTTTGTGTAATTAATCATTCAATTCGTTTTGTAATATTTTAATTAGCTTAGCATAGTTAGTTGTTCAATTTGGTTTGTAATAATTAATTAGCTAGTATAGTTAATTAGTTCGTTTTGTAATAATTAGTTTAGCTTAGCGTAGCTTAGCTTATTTATTCGGACCCTCCTTCGCAAGGGCGCAACGTTGTAATAAGTGTGCATGTGTGTGTGCAAGTCTTCCAACCCCACTTCTTTCTCCCCTTTATTTAGCCGTTTTCGATGGTTAGATTAGGGCATGTTTCGATTAGCATACCTTATGATTGCGTGTTTGCATAATTTATTTGTCTTGCATGCACTGGGGCTCGGCGCATCATTCAAACTGTATCGTATTTCAATACCTATTTGAATACGTGTTTCAAAGCATGTACCATGCGTTGCATTCATATGCCATCTTAGATAGCCGAGCCTATTTAATTACATTTTGCTTTTGTTGCATTAGGCATTTTGCATAGTTAGGATCATGCATATTTCTAATTAGCTTTTGTTTTGGCTCAGAGTACACTGTAAGTTTTACGCTTTAGCATACTTGCATGAGTGTGAGTGATGCCATGATAGCATGCTTGCCATGAGGCTATTTGCTTAAGTGATAAACTGTATGAATGCCTGTGGATGAAGGATTTGTTGCTTGAATTGGGACAATTCGACAAATGTATGTTTTAAGCCCACTTGAGGGTGACACTTTCAAACTATTTTCGAAAACAAACATGAATTGATTTGTTCCAAGTCTCGCGACTTAGTCTATACTTGTATGCGTGTGCGCCTCATAGTAAGTTAGCTAATAATCAGAACAAGAACACATGAGGTTTATAAAACAACATATCATGCTAGTAGAGGCCGATCTTTTGATCGGGCAAGCGGGGGTGCTCATTTCAGGACCTTCCCCTCTCGTACCCAAGTTCCTGAGCCGAGGCAACTTTGGTGATGACGGACACGTAGCCTTTGGCACGAGTCAGGGTTTTCTAAATTTCACAAAAACAAAATATTTAGGTGGCGACTCTGTAATCTGGCAAATAGTCCATGTTTGGCGCTTTTTGATTCAAAATCGATTTTCTAAAACGATTTTCTAGATTTGGACTCTTTGGTGTTTATCAGTCTCACATTGCACTTTGTGAGATTAGATTCAGAACCGTGATAGGAGTCTGAACTGTAGGGGACCAATTCGCGCCTCTCCGAAAGGGGGCGCGCAAAGAAAGTCGAGTCCACAGTTGGGTTGGACTCTTTGGAGTAGGTTGGATTGGAATTGGGCTATTGTGGAGTTCGAGTTCGAGTTCAAGTTTTAGGGTTTGAGATGATTGGGGTTCAAGTGCATCCATCATGCACAAGTCTGTGCTTTCTAGAATGAACACCTTAGGCTTGGGTAAATGGGCTGGGGTGATATATATACCGGGGTCGAAGTTAGGATGTAGTGTATGGATAAGGTTAAGGTGAGAATGAGGTACTTGGTCATGGATAGGGAGTGGGTTGGGGTAACATTGGGTCCTTGAGGTGGAGCTATCGTCAGGTTATCGATGAGATTCTGAACTTAATCACGAAGATGGAAGCAACAATCGGTGCCATGACCGCGCTCCTGATGATACGCCCAATATTTAGTAGGGTTATGTCTAGCAGGTGTAGCTTGACTTTTTGTGCTCCTTTTGGATACGACTGGCCCTACAGTTCAGACTACCGTGGTTCTGAATCTGAATTCACAAGTGCAGTGTGAAACAGTGAAAACTTGAAAGAGTCCAAATTCGACAATTCTTATTGGAAAATTGATATTTGAATCAAATGCCAAAAATGGACTGCTTTGCCAGATTACAGAATTGCCACCTAAATATTTTTGGGAAATTTAGAAAACCCCGAGACTCGTGCCAAATGCCACTTATCTGTCATCATCAAAGTGTCTTGGCTTAGGAACTTAGGCACGAGAGGGGAATGTCATGAACTGAGCACCACACTCGCCCGTTCAAAGATCAGCCTCTACTAATCATGATGTGATTTTTGTTTACGTTATATGCTCTTGTTCTGGTTTTATTTAGATTAACATTACTATGTGACTCACATAAGTATAGACTATTTTGCGAAAATTGGAACACTTTGATTTCATGTTTTATTTGAAAAATTATTTTTTGATACTCATCACTTGAAAAGGTGAATTTGTAAATTAATCAATTTGTCCCAATTTTGGCAATTAGCCTTCACCCACTGGCATTCAAACAAGTATATCATTTAAAGTAATTAGCCTCATGGAAATGTACGTGGTATGGCAACACAAACATTTGATGCGAGATGCTAAAACTCAAAATTGCTCACCAAGTACTCCAAGTGAAAACAAAGCAAATTAATTAGAAAATATGCATGCTCCTAACTAATGCAATATTACTAAATGCAATGCACACACTATGTAATTTCTAGGCTCGACTATGAGCATGACATATGATTCCATTCAAGACATGTGATAAAGAACGTATTCAAGCAATGAATTTGAACATTGATATTGGGTTAGTATAATGAGCCGAACCTTGGATGCATGCAAGACAATGGATGCAAAGCATAAGAATGCTAATTTTGAAAAATGATGTTCTATGCTAACCATCGTAAGCAAATAAGTAAAAGGGAGAAAGATGTGGGGTTGGAAGACATATAACTTATTACATATTGGCCCTCACATAAGAGGGTCCGAATCAAGGTCCAAAAGTCTGAATTAAACTAAATATTACAAAACCGAATGAATAAATAAGCAAAGAATTAACTAGCTAGCTACTCTATTACAACAAGGATAATAATGAGAAATAAACTAGCTATCTAAGTTAACTAGCTATAACAATTACAAATAAACAATAATAATAATAATTATAACAATAATTACAACAAAAATGCACAACATTGATGTAAGCAACAAGGGTTGCATGCACAGTGTCCAAGAACTGCTCTGTCTGCCTAGGCCTACTTTGTTTCACCTTCAGCCAATGCCTTCTGTCTTCTGCAAAACACATTGTTGACCAAACATTGATGTCGTGCCTTAATTTTTTGCAAAATTTTGTTTTGTGCTCTGAAATGAAAATAGTGCAGACAGAGTTATTTTGAACTCTGTTTGTCCCTCTCACACTTCTTTGTCATGGGAAATCCTTAAGAGAAGGTTGGAATCATTTCCAAAACCATCAATGAGCAATTTGTTTGCTTGATGATTTCGGCCACAATTTGGACAAAATTCAATGAATGCAATGAATGACAACCATCCCTCCCCTTTATCATGGGATGAGCTCAAAAGGGGGGAGTAAAGATGCTTCAAGGGTCGTCAAAACACTATGAATTGACGTGTGATGACTCTTGACATAATAGACTAGGCATAACGTCCGGCCGAGCCCAAGCAATATAACTCATTTTCTTTATGTGGGTTGGTTTATTTTAAGCCAAATTCATTAGTCTTTGCCATTCTTTAACCCATTAGTCCAAGATGAATGTTACGTCTATTAAGTGAGAAATGTGCCAAACAGGAAGTGATTCTCAACATGAAAAAGAGACTATGTTGTTGACAATGAACCTCCGTAGAGATTAAGCCATTAAGCATAGATCTCTAGTTCATGTTTTGAATAACCGTCAACCGATTGAAACAACTCTCAAATGAAAGAAATGAATGGTAAGTTGATTATTAAAATGAGACTCTTAAACAAGGAAATTAGACAAGGAAAGGCCAAGAACAATATGTAACAAGCTATGTATAAGGACTTGTGAAACAACAACCAAACTAATCAAAGCATGAATTAATTAAACAACATAGGACAACCCTAAAATAGCCTCTGATAGGTGAAAAACAGTGGCTCAAAGTGCAAGAAAAGAGCCTAAAAAGCTAAACAACAAAGAAAGAAAATAAGCAAGAACAAGGAGGGGTGGCTAGCCCCTCCACTTTTAAAACCTCAAAGCATGATTGTTAGCCTCTTTTAAACTCTAAAAATCAATTTAGAAAGCAAAGGAAAAGGGTGTAAAACAAGGGTTTGAGCTATAGGTGAAGGCATAAG
>NW_021024720.1:1628389-1712373 GCF_004153795.1 Camellia sinensis
CTCTCTCTCTCTCTCTCTCTCTCTCTCTCTCTCTCTCTTTATATTGTGCTTGAAAGTGAGCTTTCTTTGCATTTTAACACACAACCTCTTAGCCAACTTAGACTACCTTGTTGCTGATTTGCTTAAAGGTCTTATTTGGGCTGTTGAAGGCTGGTTTTGGCTCAAAAGTTGCTTCTTTGCTGCTATGCTTCAGAGGTAAGGCTTTACCCTCTTTAAAGCTTTATTTACTTGCTTGTTTGGCCACCTTTGCATGCTGCTTTTGGCCTACTTTTCAACTATAGAAACCTCTGTTTTTAAGGTTTAAAAATGTTGGTTTGAGGCCTTTTTGGAGTTAGGGGTGGTCCACCCTCTTTTGTAGCTTGTTTGCTAAGCTTTTTGCCATCCTTTAAAGCTTTTAAAACAATCTTTTTTTGGCCTTTTGACCACTGAATTCCAGGGGAATTTCAGTGGTAGAAAGTTGGTTTTGAGGTCCCAAATAGGAGGGGGTGGCCTCCCCTCCTTGTGTCTTATTTGCAAGTGTTGATGGCCCAACATGTGAGCATGTTTTTCTACCATATCATGGCTTGATCTCAGCATATTTTTGTGATTTTTTTGACCTACTTTAACTCTATTTTTGGTTGGTTAAGTCACTTGTTGCTTGCTTCTTACACTTGTAGTGTAATCATGCTTACTAGCTTAACATGCTTAATGAGTTAGCCTATCATTGTAGCTTGTGTTAGCTCCATCTCAGCATGCTTTTGCTCATGTTTGCTATGTTTTAGCTCTGTTTTGGGTGGTCTTGGTCGTATATGCTTTGCTTTGTATAGCTGTAGTGTAGTTGGCCTTTACTAGCTTTGTGTTTTAGGCCCTCTAGCATGCCTTATTTGTGATGTTTTCATGGTATGGCATCATTTAGCATGTGATTTCAGAGCATATACCTCTGTCACACTCTCACATATATCGTTCTTTAATTGCTTTTGAGAGTTGTGCCTTGTGCCTTGTGCCTTATGCCTTGCTTGTGAGCCAACATGTGTGCATGATCTTCTACTCTTTTGTGCCTTAATTTCAACATGTTTAGGCCACTGATTTGGTATGTTTTAGGTCTGTCCATAGCTGGTTTGGTTGTTTGACTTGATATTGCATGCTTCTAGTGTAATACACTTCACTAGCTTTGATGCCTTTGGCTATTAACATGTTGTGCATATGTTGATTGCATGATTTTGTGTCTTTAGCATGCCATATCAGCACTGAAAGTCTGCCACCTCCCTCCATTCTTCACTTTTTAATTCGCTTTTGAAAGTGGTCTTAAGCCCCTTGTTGGCTTGAACATGAACTTGAGGCATTCATGCCTAATGGTTTTAATCCTCCCTTGAGGGTTTCTACTAACCAACAACATGAGACCTCTTTCTTGCTCAAGGCATTTGTGGCTTAGACCATCTTTCTAATTAGAGGACTTTCACTTTGGACTTAACCGGTTAAAGGACTAATTGGAAAGCTAAAATATGTAAACAAAATGGACCAAGTAAAACATGAACAAGATAAGCATTCGTGTTGCATTGCATGTGTTTGGATCGGACGTTAATCCAAACACAAGAAATGTGGGGCCTTTCATACTCAAAGTGATGAAACGCGTCACGTTTCTTGGTCGCCGACACCCTTGATCATGCATGATAGGGTGGAGGCTCTTTGAGTCTTATGTGTGCACTCACTAAACTTGTACAAGCTTGGTTTTTAGGCCATCATGCATTGAGATGCTTGGTTGGTGGCTTGAGAGCCAAATGCCACACTCCTTTGAGCTTGAGACATGATAAGGAGGTGGCAGTACACACATTTCCTTGCAAATACATTGTCTTGCCTTTGTTGTTCTCTGTTGCAGCAAAACCAGGAGTTTGGGAAATGAGGTAGCCGACCGACCACTTGCACTAGCCGACCGGCCACCAGTCTATTTTGGTGCAAAAATGTTCCTATTTTGAAGCAAAGGCAGTCTAGAGATTGAAACAATTTTCAGAAATCAAGGCAAGTGCAAATAGAGACAACTAACGGCAAGGTGATGGATTTTCCGGAGGAAGGAACCGAGCATGCATGTTTTCCTTGCCCGCAAGGCCATTTCATTGCTTATAATTAGTTTGCGTAATTAATCATTCAATTTGTTTTGTAATATTTTAATTAGCTTAGCATAGTTAGTTGTTCAATTCGGTTTGTAATAATTAATTTGCTAGTATAGTTAATTAGTTCGTTTTGTAATAATTAGTTTAGCTTAGCATAGCTTAGCTTATTTATTCGGACCCTCCTTCGCGAGGGCGCAACGTTGTAATAAGTGTGCGTGTGTGTGTGCATGTCTTCTAACCCCACTTCTTTCTCCCCTTTATTTAGCCATTTTCGATGGTTAGATTAGGGCATGTTTCGATTAGCATACCTTATGATTGTGTGTTTGCATCATTCATTTGTCTTGCTTGCACCGGGGCTCGGCGCATCATTCAAATTGTATCGTATTTCAATACCTATTTGCATACGTGTTTCAAAGCATGTATCAAGTGTTGCATTCATATGCCATCTTAGATAGCCGAGCCTATTTAATTGCATTTTGCATTTGTTGCATTAGGCATTTTGCATAGTTAGGATCATGCATATTTCTAATTAGCTTTTGTTTTGGCTCGGAGTACACTGTAAGTTTTATGCTTTAGCATACTTGCGTGAGTGTGAGTGATGCCATGATAGCATGCTTGCCATGAGGCTATTTGCTTAAGTGATAAACTGCATGAATGCCTGTGGATGAAGGCTTTGCTGCTTGAATTGGGACAATTCGACAAATGTATGTTTTAAGCTCACTTTGCAAAGTGGCAAAATCATGTTGTTTTAAGCCCACTTGAGGGTGGCAAATCCGCGTTTTGGCCCACTTGAGGGTGGCATTTTCAAACTATTTTTGAAAACAAACATGAATTGATTTGTTCCAAGTCTCGCGACTTAGTCTATACTTGTATGCGTGTGCGCCACATAGTAAGTTAGCTAATAATCAGAAAAAGAACACATGAGGTTTATAAAACAACATATCATGTTAGTAAAGACTGATCCTTTGATTGGGTGAGTGGGGTGCTCATTTCAGGACCTTCCCCTCTCGTACCCAAGTTCCCGAGCCAAGGTAACTTTGGTGATGACGGACACGTGGCCTTTGGCACGAGTCATGGTTTCCTAAATTTTCCAAAAATAAAATATTTAGGTGGCGACTTTGTAATCTGGCAAAGCAGTCCATGTTTGGCGCTTTTTGATTGAAAATGAATTTTCCAAAATGATTTGCTAGATTTGGACTCTTTGGTGTTTATCAGTCTCACATTGCACTTTGTGAGATTAGATTCAAAACCGTGACAGGAGTCCGAACTGTAGGGGACTAATTTACGTCTCTCCGAAAGGGGGCGCGCGAAGAAAGTCTAGTCCATAGTTGGGTTGGACTCTTTGGAGTAGGTTGGATTGGAATCGGGCTATTGTCGAGTTCAAGTTCAAGTTCAAGTTTTGGGGTTTGAGATAATTGGGGTTCAAGTGCATCCATCATGCACAAGTCTGTGCTTTCTAGAATGAACACCTCAGGCTTGGGTAAATGGGCTGGGGTGATATGTATATCGGGGTTGAAGGTAGGATGTAGTGCATGGATAAGGTTAAGGTGAGAAGGAGGTACTTGGTCATGGATGGGGAGTGGGTTGGTGGTAACATTGGGTCCTTGTGGTGGAGCTATTGTCTGGTTGTCGATGAGATTCTGAACCTAATCACGAAGATGGAAGCAACAATCGGTGCCATGACTGCGCTCCTGATGATACACACAATATTTAGTAGGGTTATGTCTAGCAGGTGGAGCTTGACTTTTCGTGCTTCTTTCGGATACGATTAGCTCTAAAGTTCAGACTCCCGTGGTTCTGAATCTGATTTCACAAGTGCAGTGTGAAACAGTGAAAACTTGAAAGAGTCCAAATTCGACAATTCTTTTTGAAAAATTTATGTTTGAATCAAATGCCAAAAATGGTCTGTTTTGCCAGATTATAGAGTCGCCACCTAAATATTTTTGAGAAATTTAGAAAACCCGAGACTCGTGCCAAAAGCCACTTATCTGTCATCATCAAAGTGTCTTGGCTCAGGAACTTAGGCACGAGAGGGGAAGGTCATGAATTGAGCACCCCACTCGCCCGTTCAAAGATCAGCCTCTACTAATCATGATGTGATTTTTGTTTATGTTATATGCTCTTGTTCTAGTTTTATTTAGATTAACATTACAATGTGACTCACATAAGTATAGACTATTTTGCGAAGATTGGAACACTTTGATTTCATGTTTTATTTGAAAAAATATTTTTTGATATTCATCACTTGAAAAGGTGAATTTGTACATTAATCAATTTGTCCCAATTTTGGCAATTAGCCTTCACCCATTGGCATTCAAACAAGTATATCATTTAAAGCAATTAGCCTCATGGAAATATGCTTGGCATGGCAACACAAACATTCGATGCGAGATGCTAAAACTCAAAATTGCTCACCTAGTACTCTAAGCGAAAACAAAGCAAATTAATTAGAAAATATGCATGCTCCTAACTAATGCAATATGACTAAATGCAATGCACACAATATGTAATTTCTAGGCTTAGCTATGAGCATGACATATGATTCCATTCAAGACATGCGATAAAGAACGTATTCAAGTAATGAATTTGAACATTGATATTGGGTTAGTATAATGAGCCGAACCTTGGATGCATGCAAGACAATGGATACAAAGCATAAGAATGCTAATTTTGAAAAATGATGTTCTATACTAACCATCGTAAGCAAATAAGCAAAAGGGAGAAAGATGTGGGGTTAGAAGAAATACAACTTATTACATACTGGCCCTCACATAAGAGGGTCCGAATCAAGGTCCAAAAGTCTGAATTAAACTAAATATTACAAAACCGAATGAATAAATAAGCAAAGAATGAATTAGCTAGCTACTATATTACAATAAGGATAATAATGAGAAATAAACTAGCTATCTAAGTTAACTAGCTATAAAAATTACGAATAAACAATAATAATAATAATAATAATAATAATAATAATAATAATAATAATTATAACAATAATTACAACAAGAATGCACAACATTGATGTAAGCAACAAGGGTTGCACGCACAGTGTCCAAGAACTGCTCTGTCTGCCTAGGCCTACTTTGTTTCACCTTCAGCCACTGCCTTCTGTTTTCTGCAAAACACATTGCTGACCAAACATTGATGTCGTGCCTTAATTTTTTGCAAAATTTTGTTTTGTGCTCTGAAATGAAAACAGTGCAGACAGAGTTAATTTGAACTCTGTTTGTCCCTCTCACACTTCTTTGTCATGGGAAATCCTTAAGAGAAGGTTAGAATCGTTTCCAAAACCATCAATGAGCAATTTGTTTGCTTGATGATTTCAGCCACAATTTGGACAAAATTCAATGAATGCAATGAATGACAACCATCCCTCCCCTTTATCATGGGATGAACTCAAAAGGGGGGAGTAAAGATGCTTCAACGGTCGTCAAAACACTATGAATTGACGTGTGATGACTTTTGACATAATAGACTAGGCATAACGTCCGGCCGAGCCCAAGCAATATAACTCATTTTCTTTATGTGGGTTGGTTTATTTTCAGCCAAATTCATTAGTCTTTGCCATTCTTTAACCCATTAGTCCAAGATGAATGTTACGTCCACTAAAGATTACGTCCATTAAGTGAGAAATGTGCCAAACAAGAAGTGATTCTCAACATGAAAAAAAGACTATGTCGTTGACAATGAACCTCCGTAGAGATTAAGCCATTAAGCATAGATCTCTATTTCATGTTTTGAATAACCGTCAACTGATTGAAACAACTCTCAAATGAAAGAAATGAATGGTAAGTTGACTATTAAAATGAGACTCTTAGACAAGGAATTTAGACAAGGAAAGGCCAAGAACAATATGCAACAAGCTATGTATAAGGACTTGTGAAACAACAAGCAAACTAATCAAAGCATGAATTAATTAAACAACATAGGACAGCCCTAAAATAGCCTCTGATAGGTGAAAAACAGTGGCTCAAAGTGCAAGAAAAGAGCCTAAAAAGCTAAACAACAAAGAAAGAAAATAAGGCAAGTAAGCAAGAACAAGGAGGGGTGACTAACCCTTCCACTTTTAAAACCTCAAAGCATGATTGTTAGCCTCTTTTAAACTCTAAAAATCAGTTTAGAAAGCAAAGGAAAAGGGTGTAAAACAAGGGTTTGAGCTATAGGTGAAGGCATAAGAAAGAGTGTTAACTCTCTCTACCCTCTGGTTGCTCTCCAAGCCCAAGCTTAGACACTTGAAGGAAGATCAAAACAATACAAAAAATACAAGAACTTGATAGTAAATGATAGAAAAGAGAGCAAGAGAAGAGATAGTAAGCTTATAGCTCTCAAGAAAGGTAAGCTCTTTGTTGTGAATCAAACTAAGTCCAAACACACTCTCAAGCTTGAATTGTGATGCTCAAGGCTCAACCAAGATTCTTAGGCTAAGGTGTGAAGGTGTATGTAGTGTATGGATATGGGTTCAAGGTGGTAAGCTTGCTCAAAGGGTTACTTTCACAAGAAGAAGGAGCTCTCAAGAAGGTGTACATGCTTTTTAGAAATTCTTCAACTCTTAAAATAGAGATACAACTTCGTTTTTATAGAATTTGAGCAAGAGGGGTCATAAATATCTTCAAAAATGGACAGCTGGCGGGCTCCTGCCTAGAACAATGTTTCTCGCTACTAAGGCACGGCCGACCCTCAATGAGGCACGGTCGAGCCTCAAAAGGATCCCTTGTCTCTCTGCTTCAGACTCAGCACAGGGTAACACAATGCGTAAAAATGGATTTTTGGGATATAAACAATGGGAACATGGAAGGTTTGGGATTGTTTTGGAGCTTAAACATAGTCCCTTCATTAAGACCTCGAACTACGCACAACACCATTTTCATCATCGAGTGTACCGAACAAAGCGCTCGAGCCTTGCGGGCAGTCAAAAATGGGGTGTCTATAGCAAGGAGTGGGTCAGGAAGAGGTTGGAGATCAAGGGGTTTGAGATGCCCTCTTTCCATCAGGACTTTTAGTGTGTGGGTTAGGCTCATATGGAGGGGGTAAAAGTTCTGATTTGAGCTCGGGTTGGGCCAGCTATTTGTGGGTTGGTATTAGCAAAGAGTCGGCAGTTTTGGGATTGGTGGCAACGGTATTGATTTCAATGGGTTTAGGACTAGTGCTACTACTAGCATTGGTATTCCTAAAAAACACCATCCTTGTCGGTTTGATCGTTCTTTGGATAATTCCCTTCTCGAAAGTGCTCTAAATCTGAACCCCTAATTCATGTAAAGCAGCGAAGATAGATAGTGGCGCGACTATCATCCTTTGTAACATGTCTGGTTCAAGGTGTTGAACTTCCAAGCGAACCAGTTCCCTCTCTGAAGGCCTGCTAGTTATTCGTGCGGCCTTCACCCTCCATTTCGCAACAAAGTCTATAAGGGTTCTTCGGGATTTTGAGAGGTTACCTCTAGTTCGCTGATCGTTACCTCCATCTAAGTATTGTAGGACTACTAATTAACAAATCCCTCAGATAGTTCTTCCTAGTTCTGCTTGGTCGGGTCTTCTAGTTTGGCATACTAGGTGGTTGCCACTTCTCATATGGTCCTTTCGAATAATGACAATTTCTGAGCCCGTGTTAAGTCCATTGGTTCCAAGACATCTGAGAAGAGACAGATGTGGACAATCGGATGCCCACTTTTGTCAAATCTGTCGATATGCGGCATCTTAAAGTTCTTCGGCAACCTTACAAAAGCCTTAGTGTAACCGTCCTCGATGTTCAGGATTAAGTTAAAGCATTGAGACTTTTTAAGCATTTTTTCAAGCTGGGAGACTTTTATCAAGGCGGGATCAAAATCATGGAGAGTTCCCCTATGGGGCTATACCAGAGGCCTAAAAGCTTGAGCTTGAGCTAACACCTCATGGGGATCCGGAGCCTGAAGGTTTTTAGCTAGCAGAGGTGGATTGAGGTTCGGCGGGGTAGCTAGGACTGGATGTGTAGTAGATGCCCCAGATGGGGGTTGCATTTCAGCAATGGTCTCATCCTGCATGGCAATTCTTTGGTTTAGTGTATCTATGGCTTTTGAAAGGCCGTTATCATGGCCACAATTTCTCCTGAATTCTGTGCCATCACGGGTCTGCTGAGTTAGCAATTGGAGAAATGGATAGGTATAACCTTAGAGCTAACTAACAGGGATTTTGACCCGATTACACTTGATATATCTGAATTGGATTAGTCTAGACGAGTTTGACTGGATTTGGCTTTTAGAATGGGTCTTTTGGCATTGGATGGATCTTTTCTGAGCTGGCCTTTAGGGATCAAATGGACTGGATTTTTGCTGAGTGGGTTTTTTTTCTGGGATTGGATGGACTATGATGGGTTAAGGCTTTCTGGGTCGGATTGGGTTGGGCCTTTGCTGAGTTGCGTGCTGCTCCTTCTTTGGCTCAAACAAACCTAGCATTAAAAACTAATGCCCATCAGATCAGGATACCGGGTATGCCAATCAAAAACAAAGCAAGATACTTTTTTTTTTTTTGGGCCTTGGTTCTGATTTTGCTAAAAATTCACCCACTCATATACGAACCCCAGATCTTGATGATTTTTCCACCATACCCCTAGATTTTGATCCAAATTCTGATTCTGATATGACCCTCAAGTTTTGAAAGGAATCGCCTCAAGATTAGACTCTCCAAGGTTTGCATCACACATTGCCAAAGATTTAACATTCTACACAAAAGGCATTCAAAACACCCCTATGAGAGGTTAGGGTTTCCCTGTCCTAGCTTTGGTGTGATCTACAACTTTACTATTCAAACAAGTGGTATCATAAGATCCTGAATAAGGGTGAGCCTCATGTCCTATTTTCGAATAGTCACTAGAGCTTTACTATATACAGGAGGCCAATTTGGTCTAAAAGGGTACCTCAGCAAGATTACCTAATATACCTCTCACACCTAACACCGAGAAGTGAAAGGAGGATTAAACAGTACGGCAATAATCCAGATCCAAGGGTTGTGTTTCCAACGTGGCAGAGCCTACGACCGGCCAGCCTTTTGGCAATCTTTTTAGGCAAGCCGTCCAGGAATAGTAGATGGAAAACACAGTGACTTAAGAGCACTATGCAAATGCAATGCAAAGAACATATATATGTAGATAAAATTTCACATTATGAAGTCCGAGTCAAGTTCTCTAAAATCTCCAGCAGTGTCGTCAGAAATTGTAGCTAGTTTTTCGAGCTCCACGGAGGGGTTTAGTCTCTCCAGGTACAATAGCCCTACAGTTCAAACTCTCATGGTTTTGAATCTGGTTTCATACGTGCAATGTGAAATAGAAAACAAATGAGAGTCCAAATCCAACAAAATCCTAGAAAATCCATTAATCATCAGAGATGCCAAAAATTGACTGCATTGCCAGATTTCATAGCCACCACCTAAATAATTTTGGGAAATTTAGGAAACCCGTGACTTATGCCAAAGGCCACTTGTCCGTCATAACCAAAGTTGTCTAGGTTCGGGAACTTAGGTATGAGAGGGGAAGGTCTTGAATTGAACACCCCACTCAACCAATCAAAGATCGGCCTCTACTAATCATGATGTGAATTTTATGGACATTATATGCCCATGTTCTAATTATTAATAATGCTAACATTACTATGTGAGACACACAAGTATAGACTATTTTGTTTTCTTGGAATTCTTTGATTTCATGAGTTTTTTAAAAGAGTTTTGAATATGTGCAACTTAAAAGAAAAGCTAGCTCATATGTATACAATAATGAAAGTCATTCCAACTTAAGCAAAATAGCCTTCATCCACAGGCATTCAAAGAGATATTTCAAAAAAGCACATAGTCTCATGGTAGTATGCTTGACATGGCAACACAAACACACATGTATATGCTAAAGCCAAAATGCTCACCTAGTACTCCGACACCTAGTACTCCAAGGTAAGCCAAAGAAAAAATAAAGCAATTAGAAAAATGCATGACCCTAACAATGCACATGACTAATGCAACACATACAAGAAAGCAACTATTAGATCGACTTATTAACATGTCATATGGATTAACTCAAAACATGCGGTAACGCACGTATTCAAGTAAGTAAGAAATGACAATGATAGTCAAAATGATGAACCGAACTTTATGTATGCAAAAATGGATATAAAGCATGGTAATGATACGAAATAAAAACATGATACTACATGTAACCATAGTAAGCATATAAGTAAATGGGAGAAAGAAATGGTGGTTGGAAGACATACAAATATTATAAATTTTCTCTCGCACAAGAGGGTCTGAATATCCTAATAAACTAATTATTACAACACCAAATGAATGAACTAATTAATTAACGAATTATTATAATTCTGAATGAAATCAAAGCAACTAATTAATTACATATATTAAAAATATGAATATTAAAGCCACTAATCCAATGAACTTGAACGGGAGGCGAGGAACCGCATGTGCGCAACCAAGAACATCCTCCGAAAACCTTTTTGTTTGCTGTTTGAACCAGCTCTGTTTACAGTCAAAAATTTGTTCTATTTTTGCCTCAGGATTTGCTCTGTTCTGCTGTAGAAATACCTCTGCCGTATAAAATGGATGGCCGGCCGGCCTGATCAGGTTGTCTACCGTACATAGTAATGGTCAGTCGTCCACTGTTTCTAGGGAATACCCTGCTGCAACAAAGCTCAAACAGAGTAAGATAGAGTGTTTCCAAGAGATGTTTATCCTCCCTGACTTTCCCTATCATGAAGATAATCAAGGGAGGACTAGATTCGATTTCTATTTTCGCAAATTTGTTGCATAATGATCTTAGAAACAATAGCACAAGAGTTAATAGACA
Organism: Camellia sinensis; assembly: GCF_004153795.1. Classification (NCBI taxonomy): domain Eukaryota; kingdom Viridiplantae; phylum Streptophyta; class Magnoliopsida; order Ericales; family Theaceae; genus Camellia; species Camellia sinensis. Next base: position 1,639,289 of record NW_021024720.1, read on the forward strand.
CAACAAAAGACAAACATTACATCCTCCCTGTCATGGAGTTACCTCAAGGGAGAGGGTAGATGTGCCTCATGAATTATCGAACATCAATAAAATAGTATGCGATAATTCTAGAAGCAACAGGTTCAATATAACGTCCGACTGAACCTAACCAATTTTTATTATCTTTTTACCGTTTTTTACTCCAATTTTATTAGCCTTATTTTACTTTACCTTTCTATTTTCTTATCTTTTCTTCCTTTTTGTCCAAAGGTGATGATTACGTCCACTAAGCCCAAAGCAATAAAGATTAGCAAGCAGACTTAACCCAAGAAATGAGCTCTTCGAGCCATTTTCTACGGGGAGAAACTACAATGGAAGAATCAAACCCATTTACGAGCGATAATGAACTCGAAGTCAAACTTGAAAAGAGCGATAATGACTAGTCAAACCCAGAAAGAGTAATAATGACTAGTCAAACCCGAAAAAAGCGATAATGACTCCTAATTGAAATCTAATAATGAGCTATAATGAATCTTTCCTATATGATTTTCAAGGGTCTAAATAGAAAATTAGTCACTTAGAAGTGATGCACTGGTGATAAAGGGAAGTATCAAATAAGAGATTGCGATTTGCATAAGAAAGACGTGATGCCCTGATAGTGAACCTCCGAAGAAATTAAACCATTTAGCATATGGAACCCCTTTCTTATGCCATGAACGACAATCTTTTGGTTAATACAACTATTAATCAAATAATCAAAGAAATGAGGGAGGTTGCAGAGTGCAAATGAAAAGTGGATGATTACAATAACATGAATATATACATGAAAGTTATAAAAAGAGAAAGAAAAGACTATCAACTCAAATGGATTAGAAGCTATGGCTTATGCATCAAACCCATGAGGACTTACAACAATACAAGTATAATATTCAAAGCATAAATTAAATAAACACTTAAAACAGTCCCTAAACTCAAAAAAACAATGGCCAAAATTAAAAGAAACAAAGTAGAAAAAGGCAAAATAACAAGTTATGGAACAAGGCCTAAGGAATGGTGGCTAACCCCTCATACTTTTGTGACTTTAAATCACATATTTGAGGCCTCAAAACACTCTGAAAATAGCTAGTAAATACAAGAAAAAGAGAGAGAATAGATGGTGAAAGAGTTCAAAGATTACCCCTTGAAAGAGAGGAAGAGCTTCATAGTTAAAAACCACAAGCTAGACACTCTCAAGTAGCTGAAATATTGTTCAAGAATCTCAGCAAAGCCTCAAGTTCAAGCTTAGAAGGTGTATGTATATTGCAAGAGAGGGAAGAGTATTGGACAAGCTATGGCTCTTTGGCAAAGTTTTCTAATCCCAAATCATGCAGAGAGGTCTTGTATTTATATAAAAATAACTCCTCAAGTTGGAAATATTTGCAAAGGGACAGCTGGTCCAAAGCATGTGCACGGGAGCAGTTGGCAGCTGTCAATATCTGCTACGCTAAGCATGGCCGGCCGGCCAATGAATTGTATGGCCGGCCCAAGAAGTGGCCTAACTAGTCCTATCGCCACTGAGAACTGGCCAGGTCTAAATACCCACGGTCGGGTCCAAAATACCCACAGTTGGGTCCTATTTTGAAAAGAGGAATTTTGTTAGGGTCTAAAATAGTTTGGTCAAAATGGGGTGTAAGGTTTGGGTTTGAAGCTCAAAATTGAATTCTTTTACTGAAGATTAGAACGATTGCGCAGCGTAACATTTCATCATCGAGTGTTCAGAGCGAGGCAGCCAAGTCTTAAGGGTGATCAAAATGGAGTGTCTAGACATCCACACTTATTGTTAATTCCCACTATTAATCATACTAATTAAACAAGTCCTTGAAGTACTCTCAGCCAAACCACATGCTTCCCAAGAAAATCAGGCAGTACAACTAACATACTCTAGCTGTACGGTTGGATTGTATTATATTATGTTTGGTTAAATTTTTATTTTGGTTAGAGCATCTCCAATGGAACTGCTAAAGGAGCTGTCAAAGCAATAATTTGGCAAGAGTGAAAAAAAAGGGTCTCCAATGGCCTACTATTCCTTCTGCTAAACATCACATATGTCATTTCTATTGTCAAATTTGACAACAGAAATGGCATTTGCCTAACATCCCACATCATCAAAAATAATTGATTTTGGCTCCAAAGCTCAGTTCATCCTCTCCCAGAAAAAACATCCCAAAAGGTTTAAAGTTTTTTTAAAAACGAAATTCACTAATAATTTTTTTTTGTCAAACATAATTCATTTATTTATTATAGCATCCATTCCTTCAATTTTTTTTTTCTCAAAATAAATTTCACCAATTTCTGCATTTCCCAAACACAAATTTCACAAATTTTAGAATGATCAGTCAAGAATTTTTTCACAAATTTCACAAATATTTCAAACAATCAGTCAATAACAAATTTCAGAATTATCAGTCAACCCAAATTTCAAAAATTTATATAAATTTCTAAAGCAATCTAGTTCGAATTTAGAAGATAAATACCTTGATTCCACCATGATTGATGAACTTGTTCTTCATCTCAACCAATTCCTGGATTTTGCACTGAGTTTTAGTATTTGAAAATCTCATAAAAGATTAGTGGGTTTGTTGTATTTTTTTCACCTAATTTGGTCTGAAGCAGACACAGATCAGAGAGAGGGGAAATCGGATCGGTAGGCCTCCAAGAAAATGGTAACAGAGAAATGGGTTTGATGATGGTGAGATGAGATCTAAAGAAAGTGAAAGAGGGTGAATGGGTTTGATGAAGATGGAGATATGGATGAACATGGAGAGAGAGAGAGAGAGAGAGAGAGAGAGAGACAAGGTGAAGATTGTGTTGTATTGAGATTCTTGTTGAACGAAGATGAAGATGAAGATCATTCTAGCCCTCAAGATTGTGTTATCTTGAGAGAGAGAGAGAGAGAGAGAGAGAGAGAGAAATATGCTCATCCTACTTCTTTCTTTGATGAAAATGAAGATGAGAATGGTGTGTTGTCTTGGAATGGGTTGGATGATTCTGGAGAATTCATCTCAACCGTTGGCTTAGGGTAGTGGACAGTGATGATCCTGTCTTGGAAATGATCAGAGTCGTTGTGCTATATTTGCCTCAAAAAATAAAATAAAATAAATAAATATATAAATACAAACAACAGTTATAATCTTTATTTTTTTTTTTGGTGGGGTGAATTATAAAAAAAAATTAAAAAACAAAAAAAAATTCAAATTTTCATTTTTTATATTTGCCTAGTCAGGAATAATGTAAATATAAATAAATAAATAAATAAATAAATAAATACAAACAACAGTTATAATCTTCATTTTTTTTTTGGTGGGGTGAATGATAAAAAAAATTAAAAAACAAAAAAAAATTCAAATTTTCATTTTTTATATTTGCCTAGTCAGGAATAATGTAAATATATAATTTTTTTTAGAAACAGTTAAAAAAAGGTCGCGAAAGACAAATAAAAAAAAATCACTAAAAAACTTATATCTAAACAACACCTACAAATTTGAAAGGAAAGTTGGTTGAGATTTGCCAAAATAGCATGTGACCATTGGAACACCATTACTATAATTTGGTAAATTACTACTATTCATTATCAAATTATAGCAATGACAATGCTATTATAGCAAATACCATTATAGATGCTCTTAGAATTTGAGGTTTTTGAGATGATTGAGAACATAATGAAAAGATGTGTTAATTACATGAAATAGGTTGTTGGAGAAATATATTTTGAATGGTTGAGAATTATAGATAGATTATTATTATCTATATGAGCAAATTATAGGTTGTGGGAAAAAAAATTTCTGAATAGTTCATAATTGAATGAATGTATATAAATATAAATAGGATTTTTAGTGGCCGAAGGTCTAAATTTTCAATTTTAACTTTTGACTACTAAATTTTTGTCACTAAAGGTCTAAATTTTGACTTTGTCTATTAAATATTTGGTTGCTAAAAACTTAAATAAAAAATTATTTATCATTTTAAAAATATGGCAACTAAATTTAATATATATCACGTCTAAATATTTTGGTTGACAAAAATTCCACTTTAGCGACTAAAAATATTTTAGCCGACAAAATTTTTCCCGGTGAAGTGTTGGCGACAAACATGGCGACTGATGTGTTTAGTCGGCAAAAGATTTTTAGTTGCTAAGTAACATTTCTGGTAGTGCTCTTGTGGTCCTGGAAATAGGCCTTTGATTCATCATGCGAGATTCATTTGAAAATGGACCTTTGTAGATTCACTACTAGATGGGGCTTTGACAAATTTTGCAAAATGTAGGTCGTACGGTTGTAAATGGGCCATTCTCATTCTCTATCACTCTCTCCCTCTATCTCTTCTAAATTTTTAAGAAAACAATATGCTTATAAAATTTTTATATAAAAAAAATAATGTGCTAGTGATATTTAAAAAAAAAAAAACACATTTTGATAGGTCTTTTAGTTCGAAGTAATAAAACAAAAAAATTTATCATATCATTTTTATATAATTTTTTAAATTTGTGTATAACTACTCAAGTTTTTACCATCAAAATAAGAAAGGTCAATGACCATGCTTCTACTTATACAATTTTTCGTTACACATATTTCTCCCTTACATCATTGAGAATTGTGCACTCACGCTTAAATAAATAAATAAAATAAAATTCTTACAACTTGATGAAAGGATAAGAGCATAGTTTTAGACATTGACTTTTTTGCCTAGCAAGTTTAGGCTGTGGAATCTTCCCCCTTTCTATATATATATATATATATATTTGTTTGTGCACTCTGAAATGAAGGTTTGGAAATCTATTATTTTCTAGATTAGATCCCAAATCAATTTATAGGTTTATCTTAGATGGTGAAGTCCAGGCCTCTGGTCTCCTCAAATGGCTCCCCTTTGGTAAAACTTTTTTTTTATTTTTTAAACAGATTTTTTGGCTTAAATTTTGAAAATGTTTGTTGTTAGCTGTTGTATTTTGGCAATGTGTGGTGTTCGGTAATTTTATTTTGGGTGAATTAGCTCACCTCACTCAAGGTTGAGAAATAATATAGATAATCTTACACTTTTGATATAACTAGTGGTTGAATGCGTGCGTTACACGTGGTATGTAATTTTTCATTAACTGTTACTGTAATTATGTGTGCTTTTTAAATTGATATGTGATATGTATACAAAGTATAGAGACTTATATAGATAAATTAATCTGTATCTAAAATATAACTAAGTAAGAAATGAATATATACTCGGCTAAAAAATTTAAATGAAATTTTTTATAAATATAAACAATAATTTATATACTAATTTATTCAACCTACTATTGCATATTATTTGTATATTATTGGTGTAAGAATACATTAATATCAATATGTAATATATTTTTATATATCAAGAATTCTTGAGTCTCATTTCCTGTGCCACGAATATCTTACCTAATGAAAAATATAGCATTTGTCATTAGTATATTTTTATTTTTGTAGAACATGTGGAATAGTTTTTTAAGAAAATAATTTGATATTGTAACTTAATATTTCGATCAATATAAGAATTTCATAATTATTTGCACGATATTTATAGATTCATACTTATAAGTATTTGCAGGGTTACTTTCATGAAACTATCAAGTTACATAATTTATTATGACATCTGTAAGTAATCAACATATAACAAAAATAGATCGAAACTCTTTATTTGATGTACTAATTACTTTCTATATTATTGAGTTGCTATGATAATGTTTGGGCATCATTTGATTTTTTTTCCCCTTATAATTTGATTAAAATGTGTGCATGATGTACATTATTTGTTTTTTTTGAACTTCACAACAGATAGGACAATTCCTACTTCAGCTCGTCTAACTTTACTTGGAGAGCATGTTGTAATAGATTTTCTGTAGTTTTTGTTTCATAATCTTCTTGTTTTTCTTCTTACTCACTATTATAACTCATTGTAATAAAAATATTTTGATGAGTAAGTATTTTAGTCAATATTATATTGTTATGAATTTCAAAGTCCATTTTCCCTCAATAATATGATTTTTTTTTTTTTGTGCGGGAAAAAAAAGAGTACACTTATTGTCGTGATGGAGGTGTTTTGCAAAATCTTGGCTTGTTATTGAAAGTGTTGGTTGTAGATACTTGTTTGTATGACATGTATATATATATATATATATTGAACATAAGTTAATAAGAGAACAATGCACAATTCCGTAATTTTTTCCTAACAAATATAACTATATTACTAAAGCGATACATGTTAGAAATTAAAGTATTCGATGGTAATATATTACAAATTGACAATGTATGAATACAGTAATTTATAAATTTTCTTACCAATATTTTACTTTTTAATTCTATTTAGATTATTAGATATTAAATTTTCATGTAAAAGTATAATTTAAATATAAAATATGAAGAAATTTCAGTATCTTTAATCACTAAAATTGAGAAAATATAAAAAAATCAAAACTGAAAAACAGATTTAAAAAATAAAACTAACGAAATTGGTTCTTATTTAGAATTTTAATATCATACTTTGGTTATTAAAGTACCATGTAAAATATTATAGTTCATAAAATATAATTTAAACCAAAAAAAAAAAAAAGTGTATGAAGATAACCTGCGAATTTTTGAGATGCAGTATAAATTTATGTTTTAAAAACGAATGTTTTTTCCTCTGTGTAGATTTGAATGAATGCATAATTCAATCAAAATTATTCACAGTGATTTGATCCATAATGGACAATTGTAAATATTATTTATATTAGTATAGAAGTAGACAATAAAAAAGAGTAATTATTTTTTGTTCTTCAATCATCATCAATGTAAAAAAAATGGCGATGACTTTTATTTATTTATTTATAAGGAGACAGTTTATTTATATTTATATATGACTTTTGAAAGCAGATATATCGTTTTTGAGTGTTTAACTCCAAAAATAAAGAGATAGTTAGTTTATATAAGACTCTTCACGACTTTTAGGAAATATAGTAGATTTGAGAAAGTAAAATTGGTATTTAAAAAAAGTAAAAAATATGGCAAGCTCTTCACACTTTTATAATAGTAGTAGATTACACTCATCTCTCTTTTAGTAAGGTTAAAGTGACAGAAAATAAAGTAGATGTCGAGTAGACACTGAAATAAATAAAAATAAATACATATTTTAGTATTAAAAAGATGTAACATTATTTTATTTTTTTCATTCATATTGTGAGGGCATAATTTTTTAATTGTTTACGTGGCCTGGTTGTTAGCCGAGATGCCACATGGATGGCAGGGATTGGCCGATGTATGATTTGTTGTACCGGATTCGAGATCTTTGGAGGAGGACTTGAGTCCTAGTTGAAGGGAGCACTACAACAAAATTGAATTTTTACGGCTTGCAATGCATGCCGTAAAAACTCTTTCACAGCATGCACACAAATGTCGTTATATGACATGCCGTGGAAAATTGAGTGTCATTTACAACATGCAGGTAAAGTTGTAAAAAGTAATAAATTAAACATTAATGACATACTTTGTATGTCGTATATAATTTTTTACGACATTTTTGTCATGCCATAAATCATCATACTTTTCATGGCATAATTTTGTATGCTACAGAAGGTTATTTTTAATATATTTATGACATACTTTGTATGCCATATATAATATTTTACGGTGTTTTCTTGCATGTCATAAATCATTACATTTTTCATGTCATAATTTTGTATGCCGTAGAAGATTATTTTTAATATATTTATGACACACTTTGTATGCCGTATATAATCTTTTACGGCATTTTATTGCATGTCATAAATCATTATACTTTTCATGATATAATTTTATATGCCGTAGAATGTTATTTTTAATATATAATATATATATAAGAATATAATCTTGCCTAACAACATGCAGACATTAGCTTATAAAATGCAACCTGTGAACAAATCAAGCAGAACCAACAACTATGAAGTAAGTAAAAAAATCTAATATCCATATACCAAACAATCTACATACTAACTTTCATCCTCAACTTCTATCATATCAAGCTGACAACAACTTCAAACATACAAACCAAGAAAAGTATCCAAATCATAAGATTCATTAACCTCTATAATACGACTTTAAACATCCAAAAACATAACTACAAATCGTAAATCAATTAGTCTAATATTTAGTCCGAAAGAATGAATTGACTAAGCCATGCAACTGTACTTCATATTGCATCTTGAAGATTATACATTTCATGAGTAGAATGAAACAACGACACGTTGACTATTACGTGGTTCACCCATACTTTCCAAGACATATCGAAGGGTCACATGATGTGCTTTTGACATAGGATCCCTTGATGCAATTTGGCCTTCTGCAACCACCAAGTTCGTCCCCTCCCAATGCAACAACTTGCATTTGACATTACTTTGATCCTACAAAAATTAGGAGTATATAAGCATACTACATAACATTATCTCATTTATTGAGTATTAGTTCAACAAATGAAATGAAAGTGTCAAAAGTTTCAATCAAATTAAAAAAATTATTTATGTTGACAGAGTCAGAGTTGGTTGTAGCACATGGGAGGCTTGAAATTTCTGTTTCACTATTACTTTCAAAGGATGTACTCTCTCCACTAGTTTGTCAAAGGTTTTAAGGTTTTAATGTGGTTTCCTCCTTTCTATAATTGTGAGGTCTTAATTTTGAGGACTATAAAAATGACTTTTCCTCCTAATTGGAAATGATCCTTGTTATAGTATTTGAGAGCTGTTACATTGAAATAATCAAACTATATTACTATCGTCTTGCAATGTCTCGTGATACATTTATAGGATATCAAAGATTTTGTCAATTTTCATTTCAATGCACCAAGACCTTTTGGATCTCAAGTCAGAAGCTTCAATTTTCATTTCAAAATGATATGTACTAACAACACCATTACTAAATGCAATCAATAGAGAACATACCTATCCAATTAGAAAGATTTGCATCCACAAAACTTGTATCAACTTCAACATTATGCTTGTTCAATTAATCACCCCTATGAAAAAAAAAAAAAAGAAGAAGAAGAAGAAGAAGAAGAAGAAGAAGAAAAGTCTCAATGCTCATCAAGATGAAGGCTAAGAAAGAACAAACAAATTAAATGAGAATGAGGTTGAATGTTTTCATTGACAAGTAAAGCGACAACAAAATGGATTGCACATATCTTCTTCAATCAAAGCTACTTTACGTTTATCAAAATTTCTATGTAGCTTCACATGCTGTAGGCTCAATTGATAAAGTAGTTAAACCTAATGGTAACACAAATTCAAATAATTTAGGTGTTGCTATGTTTATCCTGAAAAATGAGGCAAAAATACTAGAGACTAAAGAGATACCTACACTTACAGGCCAAAAGCACTTGTTGTAAGCAATAATGTAGTTATTAACTTTCACATGCCAGTTAACAGAGTGTTCTTTTGAGAAAGGGTAGCTTAAAATTGCAACTTAACTAACTATCAAAAGAGTGACAAAGTTGTGTAATTGCACTCGTAGATGCAATTTAACATGCACTAAACGAGATAATGCTGATTACCAGCGGGGTGAAAGGCATATATAATTTCTTCCATTGCTAATCCTACTCAAAGCTACTTTTGGAATCAAATCCAAATTCATAGACTACTAGATGATGAAGACCATAACATAGCAGAAAGGCAAACAAATATTGAATGGCCCAAGTCAAAGTCATATTTTAAAATACATCACCACCATTACATACATATATACATCACCACTATTACATACATACATATATAAAGGAGTTGAAGGAATAAAAAAGTATTTGCTTTGCTTACATGAGAAAATCAGAATTAATACAATCACATCATATTTCTTCATATCATAGTGATGCAAAGTCTTGAGATGCGAGACCAAATCAGCAGCTGCATCATTGACGAAAACCAACCAAAAAGATGGCTAGCTACATGTAAATGTAATGCATAGACAAACACTAGTCTCGTCATTGAGGTAGCCGACATAGAGCAAACACATTTTAGGGGCACCATCACCACCAGTATTATCATTTCGCCAAAATCGATGAAAAAGTTATGGAAATTAAGTTCATCCTGGCAATGACTGTCCATCTGCCCAGAACTTAAATTTTCTCAGCAAGGAAGGGTAACCAAACCACCATAGGATAGGATTTGACATTTACTTGGGAGAAATATTTTCTTAGCTGTTGTTTTTTGTAACGCCCCGAAATAATTACAATAACCCGTCCACAATGATAATAAATAACAACAAATGATAAAGTAATTATCTTTCATTAATTTCCAATTAAATTTATAAAAGGGTAACATATGTAGCTATACATTCACAAGCCTAACCTTGAATCTATAGCATATGTTACATAATAGAAGGAACATCAAGCAAATAAGAAATGCCCCACGGGCTTATAGTTTTCCAAGACAGTACTTGGTTACAACAAAATGGATTTCAATCTAATACAGTTAAAGCCCTAGGCTTGTACAAATAAATACAACCAAAAATAAACAAGATGGCACTCTTTCTTCCAAGTCCTCCCAAGCTATTGCCTTGGTGGAGGCATATCATCAACACCTAAAATAGTTTTCCCACATAGGGTGAGCCAAAGCCCAGTAGAAACAATCCAATGTGACATATGAATCTTAACAAATATATAAGGGTGAAATGCATATGCAATGCTAGTGACAAAATAATTTATATCTATTTCAAATCATGCAATGACAAGTTTATATCACAATTTATAAAACATTCTCTTTTCAATGGAAAACAGGGCAATGAATCATATCTCTGGGAATATCCAAAACGCATGTAGGGCAAATTACATATACCTCCCTTGAGGTTTAGCTAAATTTGTAGCTATTAACTTTCACATGCCAGTTAACAGAGTGTTCTTTTGAGAAAGGGTAGCTTGAAATTGCAACTTAACTAACTATCAATAGAGTGACAAAGTTGTGTAATTGCAGTCGTAGATGCAATTTAACATGTACTAAACGAGATAATGTTGATTACCAGCGGGGTGAAAGGCATATATAATTTCTTCCATTGCTAATCCTACTCAAAGCTACTTTTGGAATCAAGTCCAAATTCATAGACTACTAGATGATGAAGACCATAACATAGCAGGAAGGCAAACAAATATTGAATGGCCCAAGTCAAAGTCATATTTTGAAATACATCACCACTATTACATACATATATACATCACCACTATTACATACATACATATATAAAGGAGTTGAAGGAATAAAAAGTATTTGCTTTGCTTACATGAGAAAATCAGAATTAATACAATCACATCATATTCCTTCATATCATAGTGATGCAAAGTCTTGAGATGCGAGACCAAATCAGCAGCTGCATCATTGACGAAAACCAACCGGAAAGATGGCTAGCTACATGTAAATGTAATGCATAGATAAACACTAGTCTCTTCATTGAGGTAGACGACATAGAGCAAACACATTTTAGGGGCACCATCACCACCAGTATTATCATTTCACCAAAATCGATGAAAAAGTTATGGAAATTAAGTTCATCCTGGCAATGACTGTCCATCTGCCTAGAACTTAAATTTTCTCAGGAAGGAAGGGTAACCAAACCACCATAGGATAGGATTTGACATTTACTTGGGAGAAATATTTTCTTAGCTGTTGCTTTTTGTAATGCCCCGAAATAATTACAATAACCCGTCCACAATGTTAATAAATAACAACAAATGATAAAGTAATTATCTTTCATTAATTTCCAATTAAATTTATAAAAGGGTAACATATGTAGATATACATTCACAAGCCTAATCTTGAATCTATAACATATGTTACATAATAGAAGGAATATCAAGCAAATAAGAAATGCCCCACGGGCTTATAGTTTTCCAAGACAGTACTTGGTTACAACAAAATGGATTTCAATCTAATACAGTTAAAGCCCTAGGTTTGTACAAATAAATACAACCAAAAATAAACAAGATGGCACTATTTCTTCCAAGTCCTTCCAAGCTATTGCCTTGGTGGAGACATATCATCAACACCTAAAATAGTTTTCCCACATAGGGTGAGCCAAAACCCAGTAGAAATAATCCAATGTGACATATGAATCTTAACAAATATATAAGGGTGAAATGCATATGCAATGCTAGTGACAAAATAATTTATATCTATTTCAAATCATGCAATGACAAGTTTATATCACAATTTATAAAACATTCTCTTTTCAATGGAAAACAGGGCAGTGAATCATATCTCTGGGAATATCCAAAACGCATGTAGGGCAAATTACATATACCTCCCTTGAGGTTTAGCTAAATTGCAGATACCCCCCTGAGGTTTCAAAAACTATAGATACCCCCCTAAGGTTTATATTTTCATAACAAATTGACCCCTGAAGTTTATATTTTCATAACAATTTGCCCCTAATTTGTTATGCAAATAGTACCTTCAGGGGGCTATCTGTAATTTCTCAAACCTCAGGGGGGTATCTGTAATTTTGCTAAACCTTAAGGGGGTATATGTAATTTGCCCAAACATCATGTATCATATTTCACGAAAATTTCATTTGCGGGAAATCGTAAACTGGCATATATGTAAATGTAGGCTATACAAGCACTACTATTGCCATTTCATGGATATTTCATCCGTGGGATCGCATCCATGTATACGCGCGGTTTTCGAAACTTTCACCCTAGCCACATATGCCAACTTATTTGATATAACAACAACTCCTTCCCAGATTTACCCATTTTCTCAAAACAATATACACTTCCAGGAATTAAATATACACAATGCCCAATGCAAATGGATGAGAAATTAGTTTTCAATTCTCCTAATTCTCATGCAATTTCTATAACAATCATGGTTATCCTCCACCGATAGCCCAAAACAGATATCTCTAAATAAATAGATAATTTAAATAAAGATAAAATTTTCAAATTTCAAGATGTGAGCGATAATACATATCCAACTCCACTATCCTCATCCATAACGACTCGATGTTACCATTTCAATATCAACTCCATTTATTAATACAAAATCAACATTTGAGATTTCTAGGAAAAAAACTCTCTTTCCTTTGTAAGATCATTTCCCAAGGTAAAAACCCTTCATTTCATCATGCTTCAACAAAAAACATCTATCCATAATCATTTCCGATAAACAATTTGAAAACCCCTCTTTTGTTTTTGAGCCAAATCTGAGATTGTTCAAAAGTCCATTTCTTTCACAAAGTGGTTTTATAAAAACAAATAGCTAAGTTAAAACTCATAAGGAAATGCGGAGAATCCTGTAACAACCCCAACCCATGATTAACTATTAATCCATGATTAAATATGCCTAACAGGTAATAAGATTAAATCATGTGTTAATTGCATGAACTATATGGTATTTTCATTTATGTTGTCTGTTGTAGGAATATTTGTTTGTGTTTCTGTTTTGTTCTGCAAATTGAAGGCCTTATCGGCATCCGATCACAAAATTGACTACGGTTACGTGTTATTTGAAATTTTTAGAATTTTATGGTAGGTTGAATTGAAATCTAATTTGGATCGAATTAAATTAAAATAATTAATGTCAATTTGATTAACCCAAGTCAAGTATAATTAAGCCTCCTTAACTGAGCCTATATAAGGCTAATTTGACTCCATTAGTTCATTTTTCACCTTCATTCCATACTCTTTAAGCTCAAAAATGTGGGAGAGAGAGAGAGAGAGAAAAGGAAGAAAATTGAGATCAAAAGCTAGGGAAGGGGGAATTACTAGGAATTGTTGGAGAATTTGGAAGTTTAAGCTTCTACACTTATGAATTTAAGACTCTAGATAAGAATTTTGTCCCTAAAATTTGCATTCTAGACATATGAGAAAGTGTCAAAGAAATTAAGATGGCTAACATGAGAATTGAGCTTAGATTGAGGAATTTGGGAATAGTCATTCCATGCATGCACAATTCATGAAGTTTTGAGCTTAGGAGCAAATCTGAAAATCCCAAAATTCTTCTCCTCCGCTCGAGCTACAGAACCTGTGCTCGAGCGATCACCACCTTTATTTTTGCACCTCCGCTTGAGCGACGAAAAGTTGGCTCAAGCGTAAATTGCATGCTTCCAGAAGTTTCCATATTTTGCAGATTGCTCGAGTGACCATCGAGCGGAAAAATCAAGCAATCAATACTTTTGCAAAGTTTACAGACCGCTTGAGCGACCAAAATTGAGCTCGAGCAACCTCTCACATTATTGAACGACCACTCGTGTGAAGGAAGTTAAGCTTGAGTGAGGCCCCTATTTTCAGCATATTTGACTAGTGTTTTCAAATACATTTTAGCATCCTCATTGCATCCTAGGCCAAGATTAAGGCATAATAATGAGGACAAGACTTAGAAACACACGAAGAATGAAATAAAATAAGTTAAGTATGATCCAAGCATGTGTTTCAGTATGTGTATCTGTTATGTTTGTATAGGTCATGCTCCGTAAGCTGTTGATCCATTGGCTGCTATCAAGCTATCTGTGCAACCATTTGTGAGTAATAACTTAGCAAAGCTATGTTTGATATGAAGTACTTTATGGACATTTTGATATGATATGAATTGTTTCTAAATGATACGAAAGGCTATTTTGTGATTCCATGAATGATGATCCATATTTTTGACATGTATTTGTGGTATCCTTAGTAGAGGCCCTCGCCCAAGGGAAATAATACTATAGCTTATGGTCATGAGGCCCTCGCCTGAGGGAAACAATACCGTGGCACAGGCCCTCGCCCGGGGGGAAATAATACTGCGGTCCATTGTAGACACCCATTTTTGACCGACCTTAAGACTCAGACGTCATCGATTGAGCGCTCGGTGATGGTGCATGTTGTGCTTGTTTCGAGTCTCCGGAGTTTTGGCTGAGAGCCTTGCCTCCGGGCCTCTGAACTCTATTGTGCTTCGGCTTAGTTTGTGGACCGAATCTTGTTTTCTCTTCCCGGAGGAAGGGAGAGGTCTTATAGACCATCTCTTTATGGTCGTAGACCACTTTTTGTGGTCGTAAGCCACTTTTCCCGTTTGGAGACTAGTTTCCGATTTTTGGAGCCTTTGGCCGCGCGCCTTGTCTCGGGACAGCTTAACGTTCTCCGTTTGGCGTGATTTTTGAACCACACCTTGTTGCCTCTACTTAGAGGAACACTGTGGTCTGGGAGACCACTTTTGTGGTTGCATACCACTTTTCATGCTCGTTAGCTAGTTTTTAGGGCTTTCGACCACGTGTTTTGCCTCCCGATCTCTCGTCTTGCACCCGTTTTGGTTTGTTTTTTGTACAAACCTTGTTTTCCTTGTTTGGAAGGTGGTACAAGGGTGGGAGACCACTTTTTCTCCTTGGAGACCACTTTTCCTTTTGCCAGCCAGTTTTATGGTCGGATAACTGGCTTGCTTGGTCTTTGGGCCACATTTTCTGGTCGGCCACCACACCACTAGCTTTCTTTCATGCCCTGGACTCTCTCCCACCATGGCCGACCAGTTTGTGTCTTGGAAGACCACTTGAAGTGGTCGGCCGACCACTTTACGTAGCAGGCTGACCACTTCAGGTGGTCGGCTGCTTTTTGGCACCTTTTTGGAGATATTTTTCTCCAACTGACACAGCTGGAGGCCATTTGGGCTATCCTCCATACACGTGTATGGAGGGATTTGTTTGAAGCTTAGCTTCTCCAAGAAGCTTTGCCTTTTAGTTTCTATAAGAGGGAGGCTCCTCCTTCCTCCTCTAGGTTCATAAATTTTAGGGTTGCGAGTTAGATATAGTCTTGTATCTATACTTTCTTCTCTGCTTCATTTTTGTGCCTTAAAGTGTTATTTTGCCTTAGTTTAACACACAAACACACACTCAAATACCTTCCTTTGGCTGCTGAGGTGCTAAGGGGTTGTTTTTGGTGTTCTTGAACTGGTTTAAGCTCAAAGAACTTGCTGGAGTTGCAGTTGTAAAAGAGGTCTTCAAGGGTGAGCATTTGACCTTAAAATCCCCCTTTCTTTCTTAAGCTTTTAGCCCTTCTTGCATACGTTTTTAAGCTTAACTCTTAACTAGAAAAAGTTTTGTTTTTGCATGCTTAAAATAATTGTTTAAGGTCATTTTTTTGTTTGGGGTGATTTACCTCCTCTTAGGCCTTGTTTTGAGCCATCCCTTTAGGCTCTTGTTGAACCCTTTGCATGACCTTTCTACCACTGAAATCCAAAGGATTTTCAGTGGTGGAAAGGTGGTTTTGGTTCCTAAATAGGAGAGGGTCATCCCCTCTCCTTATATTGTGTTAACTTGCTTCATATGCCTCATGTTTGAGCACCTTTGATAAGCTTGTGTTAGCTAGTATTTGTGGTTATTTTGCTGAGGCATGCCACTTTTTTTACTTGCTTTGGTCACTCCATGCATGGTTAATACACTTGTAGTGTAAATCACACAAACTAACTTTGTATGCTTCATGAAGTAGCATGTCATTCTAGCTTGTTTTCT
Organism: Camellia sinensis; assembly: GCF_004153795.1. NCBI lineage: Eukaryota > Viridiplantae > Streptophyta > Magnoliopsida > Ericales > Theaceae > Camellia > Camellia sinensis. Next base: position 1,655,728 of record NW_021024720.1, read on the forward strand.
TTCCATTCCAGCATGTTTTTGGGCTTGTTTTACCATGTCATACCTCTGTTAGAGTTTGGTTTGGTTAGCCTTTGCATGCTCCTTGCACTTGTAGTGCAATTCCATGAAATAGCCTAACATGCATCATGTTACAACATGTCATTTTAGCATGCTTTTGGCTTAGCTCTGAGAAGACTTTGTTCACGTTTTACTATGTTTAAGGTCTGATTTTAGTTGTTTTGGCTATGCATGACTTGCTTTGTATAGCTATGGTTTAATCTAGCTTGTTAGCTTTGTGTATCGAGTCCATTAGCATGCTTCACTTGGACTATTTTAATGATTTGGCATCATTTATTATGTGATTTTAGTCCATGTTTCATGGCCATGCACTTACATTTATCACTCATTCAATGCGTTGGAGGGTTTCCCCCCTTTATGTCTTAACATGAGTCATTGCGTATGCCTTCATGCCTGAGCTTGCGAGCCATCATTTCAATGTGTTTTTGGGGTTATTATGCCATGATATAACTTTGATTTTTGTTGGTTAAGTCATCCCATGCTTGGTCTTAATAGGTGTAGTGTAATCCACCTTATTCTCCTTGTATGCATTATGCCTTATGCCCTTCATGCTAGCTCATTTTGGCTTCCTTCCATGCATGTTTTAGTCTCATTTTAACATGTTCTAGGACTGTTTTAGGTTGCCTTGGTCACATGCTTCAGGCTTTGTATAGCTGTAGTGCAATTGGCCTTGCTAGCTTTGTGTTTTGGTAACTCATGTATGCTATCTTTGAGCTACTTAGATGATTTGGCATCATTTAATACTTCATTTCAGAGCTTTTAGCCTTGCCATGTTCCTACCTCAATCATGCTTTAAGTGCCTTTTAGTGTTATGCATTGTTGCCTAGTTTATGCCTTAGCTTGTATGCTTGCATGCCTAGGTCTTCGAGCCTCCATCTTAGCATGTTTTGGTCATTATTTTGACCTATTTCAGCTCTGGCCATGGTTGGTTCATGCATTTGCACCATGTATTGCATGCCTCCTTTGTAGTCCTCTTTACTAGCCTCATGCTTTAAGGACCCTAGCATGTTATACTTGTGTTTGTTTGAATGATTTGGCATCATTTCTTACCTAATTTCAGTGCACTTAGTGTTGTTACACTTCCACTTTGATCACTCTTTGAGCACTCTTGAGAGTTGTGCTCTTAGGCCTAATTGGTTGGCCAATGCATTGTGCATGCATGCCTTGCCTTTTTGTGCCTTTGTTTCATCATTATGGCCTCCATTTTGGGCATGGCTGAGGTCTGTCCATCTTGGTTTAAGTTCATTGAGCATTGTGTATGCCATGTTACATCGCATCATGCATGTTATGTTATTGTTTGCATTTTGCATGTCATGATCATATTGCATTGAGTATGCCATGTAGTTCATAGCATTGAGTATGCCATATTGGTTCATTGCATTTGTGTATGCCATGTCCATTCACATTGTGTATGCTAGTTGCATTGTATCATGTTGTTTGCATGCTTATTTTGCCTTGCATTGAGTATGCATGTCCCTAACATTGTTAAGTTGCCCTTGTTGCATTGCATTGTGCATGCATGCATTAGCGTTGTTCGCATGTCATTAGCTTTGTTAAGTTAATCATGTCACATTGCATTGAGAATGCTATCTTACATTGCTTTGAGTATGCCATGTAGTTCTTTACATTGTGCATGCCATATTATGTGTTGCATTGTTGTTTGGAATAGGTGTTAGTCCAAACATGGGAAAAAAGGGACGTTTCATACTTAAAGTGATGAAACGTGCCTCGATTCTCGGTCACCGACGCTTTTGATCATACATGATAGACTTCTAGGCTTTATGTGTTTACTTGTGCATTCATTTCCATATTGAATTGTGCAACTTCGCCTCTCGGCCATCACGCATTGAAATGCGCGATTAGTAGCCTGAGGGTCGAGAACCACACCCCCTTGAGTTCATGACATGATAGGGAGGGTGGTTGTGTACACATATCTTGCAAATACATTGCCATGCCCTTTCTTGCTCTCTGTTGCAGCAAATTGCAGTTCAGCAGCAACAACTAGCCGGCCAGCCAGAAAAACTAGCTGGCTGACCACTTTTCTGGTTTTTCAACAACCAAAAGTGGTCAGCAGGTGGCTGGAGAGACCAAAAGTGGCCGGCCACCCTCCCATAGGTTTCCCTAGGTGGAGTTTCAGTTTTCTGGAGCTTGGTGCAAGTTTTTGAGGACAAATGAAAACAGAGGCAAATCGGGGCATCGCATTGGATTTCCAAACGAGGCGACCAAGCTTGCATGCATTCCTCTCCCTCCAAGGCTCTTGATTTACTGCTTTCCTTAGCTGCCACGCTTAGATAGCTAGCTTTTGCTTTGTTTTGTACTTTAATAGTTAATGCGTTTAGCTATTTCAATTTGTTTTGTAATAATTAGTTAACTAGGATTGGTTAATTAATAATTAGTTTAATTAGCTTAGATTAGCTAGTTAGCTCTTTATTCGGTCCCTCCATCGAGAGGGTGTAATATTGTAATAAGCGTGCGTGTGTGTGATGCATGTCTTCCAATCCCTATTTCTTTCTCCCTTTTACTTAACCGCTTACGATGGTTAGTTTTAAGGCATGTTTCATTTAGCATACCTTATGCTTTGCATGTGTGCATCCATTCATCCGTCTTACATGCACCGGGCTTGGCGCATCATACTAACTGCATTGTATTTCAATTCCAATTTGAATACATGTACCAAGTTGCATTTCACATGACACTCTTAGGATAGCCGAGCCTATCTTAGTTGCATTTTCGTATGTGTTGCATTAGCCATCTTAACATGAACTAGGATCATGCATGATTTCTAGCTAGTTCTTTGTCTTGGCTCAGAGTACACTGTGAGTGTTTACGCTTTAGCCTACTGCATGTGTGTTATTAACTGCCATGAAAGCATGCTTGCCCTGAGGCTAATTGCTTATCTGATATAACTGCCTGAATGCCTGTGGGTGAAGGTTGGATTACTTGAATTGGAATAATTCATTGAAATCCTCGATTTAGCCAACTTGCAAGTAGCAAACTTCAAACCATTTCCAAACAAACAGATATGCAATGTTCTGTTCCAAATTAGGCGATCTAGTCTATACTTGTATGTTGTGCGCATCACATAGTAATTCTAGCTAATTAACCGGAATAAGAGCACATGTGTTTTCAAAAACAAAATATCATGTTTACTACAGGCCGATCTTTGATCGGGCGAGCGGGGGTGCTCATTAAATGACTTTTCCCTTTCGTACCCAAGTTCCCGAGCCGAGGCAACTTTGGTGATGACGGACACGTGGCCTTAGGCATGAGTCAGGGTTTCCTAAATTCCCCTAAAATAAAATATTTAGGTGGCAACTCTGTATCTGGCAAAGCAGTCCATGTTTGACACCTCTTTATAAAAATCAGTTTTTCAAAAACGATTTGCCGGATTTGGACTCTTTGGTGATTTATCGGTCTTACATTGCACATTGTAAGATTAGATTCAGAACCGTGACATTTGAGTCCAAACTATGGTAGCTCAGAGAACAAAACGAGAATTCACGCCCCGCCCGCGCAGGCTCGTGCAGATGTTCGGAGAGTTCCCGGGAGCGCGTCCACACCCATGTATGAGATATGTTACCTGGTACCAGAGGTTCCGTTATGGAACTTGATATGCTTGACCAAAGTACCACACATGATTTGATTACGATTATGAACATGACTCTGTTTTTTATACGACCATGCTTATCTCTCTAATTGATATGATATGAAACTAGATATCATTCATTAAAATCTTTACTTTGTTATTATTCACTGAACTTTCGCTCACTATTTATATTATGTATGTAGGTGATCAGGCGCGTGACCAGGCTCGGGGTTGATGACCTGGAGTCTCTGTTTTGTCGGCCAATCATTGTGCCTCCTGAGGAGGTTTCAGAAAGAGTTTAGTGGTCCAGTTTTGCAAACTTTTGTTGTTTTGTAAACTATTCTTTTGCCTTATTTTGTATTATGACGAATGGATATGTAAATAATGTCATACATTGGTTTATGTATATCAATTTTAAATGTTTTTGTCCAATGTATGTCTACACAACTCTATGAACTATGTATGGTTCTATATTTGCTTCCGTTAGCCCCTTATAGTTTGTTATTCAGGTCAGAGGCCTTCGATAATCCAAGGATTACTGGCCAGTTACGATGCTAAACCTAAATGGACGGGTTTGGGTCGTGACAGAATGGTATTAGAGCACATGTTATACCACACACACAAGTCTATAGGAGCTATAGGATGTCCTAGAAAAGAATTAGGGACATTTCATCTGCATGTGAAAGTGTGTGTGTTAATTCTATAAATGTGAAAACTGAATTGGAACATGAACACATGAAATTGAAATGAATAAGCTGGAATTGAATGTTCCGAACACTATGAAAAGAACTATTTGCCTATGTTTGTTATTGTTCTGTTTACCTATGGCGATGGAAAATGCAAGAAGTGATGTAGAGGGATCATCTGAGGCTTGAATGAGCTGAATGGAACAAATGCTTACAACCCTAATTGAAGCAATGATACAACAGCAAAGACAACAACCTCCGCCTCCTTCACTCCCTCTGATCCAAGTTGAGCCAGATAATAATGATGTCATAAATTTAACTTAGATGTTCATGAAGATGAAACCGCCGACTTTCTTGGGTGCTATTGAACTTAAAGGTAGAGACATGGTTGCTCGAAGATGGTGGTTGTTAATCCGAATTAATAATGGGAACATGACATGGACTTAATTCAATGAGACCTTCTATGACAAGTACTTTCCTCAGTACTTCTGAGACTGAAAGGTTTCTGAATTCCAAGAACTCAAGCAAGGCAACATGTCTATAGTCGAGTATGAGGCTAAATTCACAGAATTAGCTCGATTTGCTCGTCATATGGTTGATACGGACTATAAGAAGGCTCGAAAATTTAAGGGAGGATTAGATTTGGATGTATTTGATCGAGTAGGTGTCCTGAAGTTTCCTACATATGTAGAAGTACTTGATAGAGCATTTGATGACAGAAGACACTCTAGCAGCAAAGAAACAAGTTAAAGCTCCAACAACTGAATGGAGAGGGAAGAGACACAGCTTTAATTTCAAAAAGGGTCGGGTCTTTTCAAAGAAGCAAAACATGGGATCCTCCAGTAGCTCTAGTCAGAGTAGCGGATCTATTCCAAACTACCCTAATTGTGGAAGGAAGCATAGAGGAGTGTTTTACCGTGCATCTGGAGCCTATTACTGGTGTGGCAAAGTTGGCCATATGATGAAAAATTGTCCACTTGGGTCTGAGAATGCCAGTCGCCCCACAGCAAGTTTAGCCGGGTCTGCTTCTATGACAAGGTCAGATGCTAGAACTAATGCCATAGGTAACTCTGGAATGAAACATTAAGGCAAGGGAGAGTATTCACATTGGTCCCAGGGGATGTACAAAGCACCGAGTTTGTGGTGTTAGGTAGAATTTCCATCTGTTCCCAAAATGCATATGTCTTGATCGATTCTAGTTCTACTCACTCATTTGTGTCGCACGTCTTTTCTCAAAAATTAACTAGACCCTTAGAACCTATGAATTATTTATTGTCTCTATCTATGCCATCTAGGGGTTCTATGGTATGTGCATATGTTTATCCAGCATGTGATATTGTGATCGGTGATGTGACGTTATATGTTGATTTATTGTCGTTGGGAATTGATCATTTTGACTGCATATCGGGTATAGACTGGTTAACGAAGTACTGTGCAACTATTGATTGTGTGCATAAATCTGTTGTGTTTCGTCTTCCTAGTTTACCTAAATTTGTGTTTGCTTGGAATGAGGTAGTTCCTTCACCTATATTTGATTTCTGCCATGAAAGCTATTAAATTGCTTAGGAAGGGGTGTAAGGGTTATATGTGTTGTGTTCTAACTGAGACTTCCAATAGGTCTAATGTAGAAACTATTCTTGTTGCTTGAGAATTTTCCGATGTGTTTCCAAAAGAATTACTTGGGGACTTAATTAATAGAGAAATAACCAATTTCTAAAACCCCATATCGAATGTCAACTTCTGATTTGAAAGAATTAAAAGCTTAGCTCCAGGAACTCTCTTAGACAAGAAATTCATCTGCCTGAGCACTTCACCATGGGGTGCTCCAGTTTTGTTTGTCAAGAAGAAAGACGGATCTTTAAGGTTGTGTATAGACTATCAGGAATCAAACAAAGTGACTATCAAGAATAAATACCCATTACTTCGAATAGATGACCTATTTGACCAACTATAGGGGGCACAAGTGTTCTCCAAGATAGACCTTAGATCTGGGTATCATCTGCTAAAAGTTAAAGCAGAAGACATAGAGAAAACTACATTCAGAACCAGATACGGGTACTACGAATTTTTGGTAATGCCATTTGGGGTAACGAATGCACCTGCAACATTTGTGGATCTAATGAATAGGGTTTTCAAACAATTTCTTGATGAATTCATAGTTGTGTTTATTGATGATATACTGATTTACTCCAAAAGCAGGGAAGAACATAAAACTCATTTGAGAATTACTCTACAGACCTTGAGAGAGAAAAAATTGTATGCAAAACTTTCCAAATGTGAATTTTGGTTTGACAGCGTAGTATTTCTGGGACATGTGATCAACAAGGATGGTATATCAATGAACTCACAGAAAATTGAAGCCATTGTAGACTAGCCAAAACCAATTAATGTGTCAGAAATCTGAAGTTTTCTAGGGCTTGCTAGCTACTACCACAGATTTGTAAGAGATTTCTCTAAGTTTGCCATGCCATTGACACAGTTGACCCAACAAAATGTACCATTTGATTGGACTGATCAGCGGGAGTCGGCCTTTTAAGAACTAAAAACTAGATTGGTAACTGCATCGATTCTAATATTGCCCAACGGAACCGATGGGTTTCAGATTTGTAATGACGCTTCCTACAAAGGCTTGGGGTGTGTGTTAATGTAGAATGGGATGGTGATTGCCTATGCTTCTCGGCAACTTCACCCTCATAAAAAGAATTACCCGACTCATGACCTTGAATTAGCAGTTGCGGTTTTTGTATTAAAGATTTGGTGCCATTATATGTATGGAGTGACTTGTGAGGTGTACATTGATCATAAAAGCTTGAAATATTCCTTTACCTAAAAAGAACTGAACATGAGATAGAGAAAATGGCTGGAATTGATAAAGGACTATGAGTTGCAGATTTTGTATCATCCGAGAAAAGCCAATACCGTTGCAGATGCTTTGAGCCGGAAATCTGTTGGGAACTTGTCATGTTTACTCACTAGTCAAAAAGATTTGTTGTGTGACCTAGAAAGAAATGAAATTGAAGTGGTTTTTCACAAACAATATGGAATTCTAGTCGTCATCTTTGCCCAGCCTGCAATAATTGGAGAAATTAAAGAGTAACAACTTGAAAATGAATTTTTATGGAAGGTTGTGGATGAAATGGACTCAAACCGAGGCCGGGATTTATACTTGACAATAATGTGTTGAAATTTCAGAATTGACTTTGTGTGATAGTTTTAGTTTTGACTTAAGGAAACATGTCATGACTGAAGCTCACAACACTAAATTTGCTATGCACCCGGGAAACACGAAAATATACAATGAGTTGAAACAAAATTTCTGGCGGCCTGAAATGAAAAAGTGTATTGCTGACTTTGTAACTAGATGATTGCAGTGCCAACTAGTTAAAGCTGAACAGCAATGACCTATCGGACTACTTCAGCCACTTCCCATACCAGAATGGAAATGGAAGCATATTACTATGGACTTCATTGTGGGGTTGCCTTGCTCTTCCCGAGGTATGGACTCTATTTGGGTAATTGTTAATCGTTTAACTAAATCTGTCCACTTTTTGCGTGTCAAATCTTTGTATAATATGGATAAATTGGCTAATTTGTATGTCAATGAGATTGTGAAACTACATGGAGTTCTAGTATCCATAGTATCTGACAAAGATCCCAAGTTTACTTCGAGATTCTGACAAAGTTTACAGCAAGCTTTAGGGACTGAACTAAGACTAAGCAATGCTTATCACCCATAAACAAATGGCCAATCTGAATGGACTATTCAAACATCAGAAGACATGTTACAGATGTGTGTGTTAGACTTTCAAGGCAATTGGGAGGCCTACTTACTATTGGCTGAGTTTGTGTATAATAACTGCTATCATTCAAGTATTAGTATGGCTCTTTATGAAACTTTGTATGGTAGAAAATGCCGTTCTTCGATCTATTGGGCCGAGGTAGGTGACAGACCTTTGTTGGGACCGAAACTTGTGCAAGAAACAACAGAAAATGTGAAATTGATTCAACAAAGATTGAAAATTGCACAAAGCCGTCAAAAGAGTTATGCGGATGTCCAAAGAAGAGAGCGAGAATATGAAGTCGGGGATCATGTGTTTATTAAAGTAACTCCTATGTAAGGGCAAACGCGGTTTGGGGTGAAAGGAAAATTGGCACCAAGATATCTTGGGCCATATGAGATCCTTGAGAAAATCAACCCGGTGACGTATCAGATAACCTTACCGCCGGTCATGGAACAAATGCATAATGTTGTTCATGTTTCGATGCTTCGGAAATATTTATGAGATCCACTCCATGTGATTAAACCAACCCATGTGCTTCTGAAAGATGACTATACGTACGAAGAGAGGCCAATTCAGATTGTGAATCGTAGAATCAAAAAATTAAGGAACAAAGAAATACCATTAGTAAAAGTTGATTGGAAAAATCACAGAGAGACATATGCAACATGGGAGACGAAAGAGGATATGATGAAAAGATGTCCTGACTTGTTCCCGTTGGATCTGGTATTCTTCCAAAATTAAGATAATTCGAGTTTGGAGGACCGAACTCTTTAAGAGGGGAAGACTATAACAACCCCTGTCACGACCCGAACCCGGCCCCGTAGGTTAAGGACATAACCGGTCAGTAATCATAAGATTACCTATGGCCTCAAACCAAAACAACGTATTTTAACAGAGTTAATGGGGGCCAAACGGAAGCAATTTAAAAACTTTGTCCTTAGAGCTGTGCTTACATGGCACGTCAAACAAGCCATACATATAAACATTAATAACTCACAACAGAATTAAAGTATTAAAAAGTTCTGTACAGACAGGATCATCCAAAACTAAGTCAACCCATGAACTATATACAGACATATACAAAGGCTCCTCCAACGTGACAACATAAAACAAAATAACAAAGGCGAAGGCGAGTCTCATGCGTGAGACACATAGGCTGACTTTCCAAAACTCGGTTGTTCCATACAAACTTCACTGGGGCTAGGTCTGGACCTCTCTTGGCTCACCTACAAACACATGAATGAGCGTGAGCGGAAGGCCAGTGAATAATATCAAATAAAGAAAATACATTGGAACATTATACAACAGACGACCTTTGGCCCAATTCATTCATGTCAAACTGGCCCTTGGCCCTTTTCGAACATTTATATCAGACTGGCCTTTTTGGCCTTATCAAACTTTCGTATCAGACTGGTCTTTCGGCCCTTCCAAACTTGTCATATCAAACTAGCATTTAAGCCTTTCAAACTTGTCATATCAAGCTGGCATTTAAGCCTTTCAAACTTGTCATATCAAACTGGCATTTAAGCCTCTCAAAATTGTCATATCAAACTGGCATTTAAGCCTCTCAAACTTGTCATAATAAACTAGCATTTAAGCCTTTCAAACTTGTTATGTTAGACTGGCATTTAAGCCTTTCAAACTTTGTCCACCATTCAAAATTAATGAATTTTACAAAACTTACATACAAGTAAGCAATTGGACAACAATATGTATTTCAGATATTACTCACAGTGATCGGTTTGCGGATTTGCCCTGTAGCACGACCCTACACATTCCATGAACACAAAAGGGTCACTAACAATCCAATCCGTTCTAAATTCACATTTTCCTCTTTAGGCTTTATTCTTATTTCTTTAACTCATTTACAATGTTTAACACATGCCTAAGAGTGCTTGCAAGTGAAAGAGAACGGAAAACGAAACACAGAATGCAAAAACAAAATCTCAGAAGACAGGGTCCCCGCTCGAGCGTGGACTACCCCGCTCAAGTGGACCTTTAGGGCCTGCTAAAGTACTGGTTGCATGAAAAATAAGCTCGAGCGTGAAAGAGGGCGCTCGAGCGGAAGGCCTGTCTACAAAGCTCCACGCTCGAGCGTGAAATATCCCGCTCGAGCGGACACCAAGTCTGCAAAAAGTATTGGGAGCACGTATTGCCCGCTCGAGTGGCCATTACCCCGCTCGAGCGGATATCAAAATTCTGGGTTTCCCAGATTGTGTTCTTGAGTTCAAATTCGACTCTCAACCAACAATTCATGCATTTTATAGCTCCAATTCCACACATACTTGTACTAACATGGTATAAACACCAAAAAAATCATCATGGAGCTCAATTTCAAAGATTTAACACATGCATGGCTCAAATTGACACCAAACTCAATTCTAACATACACATTTATGCATTCAAAGCTCTTATCTTCATAGATTGTACATGCATGTGATGTCTAGCTCACATTCTCAACTTAGATGATACCAATGGTGATTATACATGAGCTTCAACTACAAATTTACATGGATTTCAACCAAATTGCAGCATGAATCATGTAATTCAAGCTCAATTATGCAAATTCCAAACAATTACATACATGCATGCATATATGGTCTTCCAATTCAACAAAACAAATTCAAAACATGCTCTTGACCATTAATTAACTTTGATCACACAAGATTACACCTCAAACTCATGAATTCAAGAATCAATGCTTACCTAGAAGCCCAATCTATGGTTAATTCTTGAACTAGACTTCAAATTCCCAAGCTTGAGTAAAAAATTACACAATTCTCTCCCTCTCTCTCTCTCTAACAGCCAGCCCCTCTCTCTTTCTTAGAGTTTGATCAGCCCAAGTGAAGCTAAAGGAGAGAAATGAGGGTATAGTGCTCAAATACAACAAATCCCACTAGCCACAATTAATAATTTTAAATAGTTAGGCACTAATTCACCAATTTAATCAACTTAATCTGGTCCGAATCAATTTTTCAATTAAACTTCACCGTAGGCTCTAAAAATTATGCCAATCACAATGGCGCAATCAATTTCGAGTTCTTTGGCCGATAAGGCCCTCAATTTAATTTCCAAGGCAAATAATCAAACAGACATTCCTACGGTGAACAGATAGAAATTCAAAACCACATATATTCACATAATGGCACACAAAATCATATTAATCACATATTCATACTCAAATTAATGACCAATTAGCATACCACGGAACAGGGGTATCACAATCCCAACCAGTGATTAACTATTAATCCATGATTAAATATACCTAATAAGTAATCAAGATAAAATCATGTGTTAATTGCATGAACTATATGGTATTTGTGTTTATATCTATTGTAGGAATATCTGCTTGTGTTTCTGTTTTGTCCTACGAATTGAAGGCCTTATCGGCACCAGATCACAAAATTGACTACGGTTATGTGTTATTTGAAATTTTTAGAATTTTATGGTAGGTTGAATTGAAATTCGATTCGGGATGAATTAAACTAAAATAATTAATGTCAATTTGATTAACCTAAGTCAATTTTAATTAAGCCTCCTTAATTGAGCCTATATAAGGCTAATTTGACTCCATTAGTTCATTTTGCACCTTCATTCCATACTCTTTAAGCTCAAAAATGTTGGGGGGAGAGAGAGAGAGAGAGAGAGAGAGAGAGAGTGAGAGAGAGAAGAAGAAGAAGAAAATTGGGATCAAAAGCTAGGGAAAGGGGAATTGCTAGGAATTGTTGGAGAATTTAGGAGTTTAAGCTTTTACACTTGTGAATTTAAGACTCTGGGTAAGAATTTTTTCCCTAAACTTTGCATTCTAGACATACGAGAAAAAGTTCAAGAATTTAAGATGGCTAACATGAGAATTGAGCTTAGATTAAGGAATTTGGGAAGAGTCATTGCATGCATGCATAATTCATGAAATTTTGAGTTTGATTTCAAAGAATTTCCACATGCATCTGTTCACATTGCTTTTGTTTTGAGAATTCATAAAGTTTTATACCAAATTACCTCAATGACTCATGTATTGAAAGCTTTGAAGCCAAGATAAATTCATATATGCTATGTTCTTGAATTCTAAGTTTGAGTTTGCACAATTGGCATACTTTTGGGCGTTGATTTTGTGAAATGGTTTTGAATTCATGAAGTTTGACAAGTTTATATAAGTTTCTTTAAGTTTTTGGCCCAAAAGATCATGAGTTGCAGCTTTGGAGTCAAGTTTTGAGCTTAGAAGCAAATCTAGAAATTCCAGAATTCTGTTCCTCCACTCGTGCGATAGAACCTGCGCTCGAGCAACCACCTTTATTTTTACACCTCCGCTAAAGCGACCAAAAGTTGGCTCAAGCTTAAATTGCATGCTTCCAGAAGTTTCCATGTTTTGCAGACTGCTCGAGCGATCAAAGTTGCACTCAAGCGAAGACCTCATTCTCACGCTCGAGTGACCGTTGAGCATGTGTCGAGCTGAAAAATCAAGTAACCAATACTTTTGCGAAGTTTACAGACCGCTCGAGAGACTAGAATTGCGCTCGAGCGACCTCTCACATTTTTGAACGACTACTTAAACAAAGGAATTTGCACTCGAGAGAGGCCCCTATTTTCAGTATATTTAACTAAGTGTTTTCAAGTGCATTTTAGCATCCTCATTGCATCCTAGGCATTCCTTGGCCAAGATTAAGACATAATAACGAGGATAAGACTTAGAAAGACACGAAGAATGAAATGAAATAAGTTAAGTACTATCCGAGCACGTGTTTCAGTATATGTATCTGTTATGTTTGTGTAGGTCGCACATCGTAAGCTGTTAATCCATTGGATGCTATCAAGCTATCTATGCAATCATCTGTGAGTAATAACTTAGTAAAGCTATGTTTGATATGAAGTACTTTCTGGACATTATGATATGATATGAACTGTTTCTAAATGATACAAAAGGCTATTTTGTGATTCTGTGAATGATGATCCATACCTTTGACATGTATTTGAGGTATCCTTAGTAGAGGTTCTCGCCCAGGAAAATAATACTGTAGCTTATGGTCATGAGGCCCTCGCCCGGGGGAAACAATACCGTGGCACAGGTCCTCGCTCGGGGGAAACAATACCGTGGCCTATGTATGAGATATGTTACCTAGTACCAGAGGTTTCATATGGAACTTGATATGCTTGACCAAAGTGATATGTTAATGCTAATGGAAGTAGCACACGTGATTTGAATACGATTATGAACGTGACTCTATTTTTGATACAACCATGCTTATCTCTCTAATTGATATGATAAGAAACTAGACATCATTCATCAAAATCTTTACTCTATTATTATTCACTAAGCTTTCGCTCACTATTTATATTATGTATATAGGAGATCAGGCGCGTGACCAGGCTCAAGGTTGATGACCTGAAGTCTCTGTTTTTCGGCCAACCATTGTGCCTCCCGAGGAGGTTTTGGAAAGAGTTTAGTGGTCTAATTTTGCGAACTTTTGTTGCTTTGTAAACAATTCTTTTACCTTATTTTGTATTATGACGATGAAGAATGGATATGTAAATGATGTCATACGTGGGTTTATGTATATCAATTTTAAATGTTTTTGTCCCATGTATGGCTAATGGCTATATAGTTCTATGGACTATGTATGTTTCTATATTTGCTTCCACTAGCCCCTTATAGTTTGTCATCCAGGTCAGAGGCCTTCCATAATCCGAGGATTACTGGCTGGTTACGATGCTAAACCTAAAGGGGCGGGTTTGGGTTATGACAAATCCCAACCTCAAGCTTAGAAGGTAGAAGAGAAGAACTCGGAAAAACTCAATGTCAACGAAACAACAAGCCACTCGGATCAAAAGAAAGCCCTTGAGATGATCTACAATCTATTTCAAAGGACCAGTAGATTTGAAGATCTAAATGAGAAAAAGTGAGTTTAGAGAGAAAGAGTAGAAAGTGTTTTTGGGTCCATTTTTAGTGACTAGGTATTAATAGAATATGTGGGGGCCGAATAATGGAAAGATCAGATGGTTTGTACCTTTGGAAGACTGATATTAATCGGCTATATCCTACGAGAGCCGGGAGCCGAATAGAATATATGTGCCGAATAAAGCATAAGTCCTTAGAGCCGAATAAAGGAAATGGCAATGATTAAAAAGTAGGCCCTGGCCTCGAGGATCAAGAAGAACAGGTATAAATACAGGAACAACGGTTATGTAAAGGTATGTAAGAATCACTTCATAAAAACTGGTAAATAAGCTATCCTGAGTGTCTGAACTAACTTGTTCGTTTGAGTGTTAATTCCGGCACCCCCGACCGGAGTGCTCGCGTCTTTTCAGGCGACTAGCTGAGGATCACCAGCGTCTCCCAGGATCTGAGGAGTATTTCCAAACCTCATTCCCCACAATTGGCGCCGTCTGTGGGAATACTCAAATACATCCATGGCAGGCGTGACTGAAGATCCTCCAGTAGCCATTGACGAGACTGCACAGGGAGATGACCTCACTCCAGCAAATATGCTCGGAAAAGAAACCATCGCTGTAAGACGCGCCTTGAACTTCGACTCACTAACGACCTCAGTGCAAGAGACAATGCAAGCGATCATCGAACAAGAAAAGCAGAATGAACAAAGGCCGGAGAACATGATTGCTGAAAACGAACGTCTCCGTCAAGATTTGGCCCTCGAAGTTGCAAAATCGAGAGAAGCCATACGCCAAGATCCCAAACGACCTCCGAGGGTCGGTGGACAATGACCTCGAGCCCGACCAAAGGATACCGATAGCGACTCCAACTCATTAGCCATGGAGCTCAACAAGAAGGGACGATCTGAAACTTCCAGCTCCTCCGAAAAGAGTCTGCATACAAGGAACAAGTGCAGGAGGAGCAGTTCAGACGAAGAGGACCAGCACGATCCTTTTGTCCGATGGATTGCAAGGGCGACCCTGCCTAAGAAATTCAAAGCTCCGTCATTCACTCTTTACGATGGAAAATTAGACCCCACTGATCATATACGTCACTACAAGCAGGCCATGACATTGCATTCAGACAACGAAGCCCTCATGTGCCGAATATTCCCCAGCAGCCTGGGGCCATTAGCTGTCAGGTGGTATTACAAGTTGGAGCCGGCCTCGATCAAAAGCTTCCATCAATTACAAAAATCCTTTAGGGCCAGGTTCATCACCAACGAGGTGCGGCCGAAATAGGCCGACTCTCTCTGGGCTATACAGATTCAGTCAGGAGAAACGCTCAGAGCGTATTCAGCACGCTATTGGGAGTGCTTCAACCTCATCGACGATGCTTGCAACGACTCCATGGCCATCACTGCCTTCAAAATGGGACTACATCCTGACAGTCCCCTTCGCAGTTCCCTGACCAGAAGACCCCCTAAAACAGTCTGGGCATTAATAAAGAAAGTTGAAGAGTATTGCAAAGTGGAAGATGAGGCCTTGAGAATAAAAGCCGGCCAAATGTCCAACAAAACGGCCCCCCTTGAAATTGCTCAACCAATAAGTTCCGCGCCACCTCCTAGCCCAGAGCCTTGGCAACGTGCTAAACGAGACAAAAGGCGGGATACTCGCCGATCAAGAGATCAATGCTCCCGCCGGACGAATGAACAACTGCAAGTCGACAGCAGGCGTTCGAGACGTGCCGACAAGAAATACACAGAGTTGTCAGAACCAATCGCTGCAATAATGACCAAAGTCCAACACCTTCCATTCTTCAAATGGCCGTCAAAGATGGTGGGGCCGCCCGACATGCGAAGAAGGGATAGGCGGTGCGAATATCACAAAGATCACGGCCACGATACGGAGAGTTGTTACGCATTAAAAGATCACTTGGAAGAACTGGTGCAAGACGACCGACTGCAACAGTACATGAGAAAGGGAAAGCCAACCACGGCACTGGCCTTGAGGCAGGACTCACTGTAGACACCCCATTTTTGACCGTCCCCGAGACTTGGTTGTGCTTGCAGGTACACCCAACAATTAGTTCGATTGCTCGCTGAGTACTCGACTGTCGCGGTGGAACATCACCGGTTCGAGCTTCCTGGACCCTGTATCCTTTCTGCCCTTTTTTTAGACCTTGACTAGGTCCTATCAGAGTGGACCTTTTGGTGCACTGCCGGCCATGGCATGGCACTGCCGGCTATGTCTTGGTTCTTGCCGGCCATCAGTGAGCCACTGCCGGCCATTGCTGATGGCCGACACCCCCCTATCTCAGCTGGTTTTCCTCCAGATCTTTTGAGCCAACTGGATTTTTGTTTGTTCCCCTCCATACACGTGTATGGAGGGACGGAGGCCTTGCAAAGCTTCTTGAAGAAGCTTTGGCTTTTCATTCCTCTATATAAGGAAGAAACCTCTTCCTTAGCTAGAGGTTCTGCAACTTTGAAGAGAAAAACTTCTCTTTCTCTCTATATTGTGTGTGTTTTGTGCTTTGAAGTTGGATTTCCTTGCACTTTTACACTACAACCCATAGAGATACACCACCACCATTGGATTATGCTTCTTGGGAAGGATTCTTAAGCTCTAAAAACTGGTTTCCACCCCCTGAAGTTGCTGGTTTCGAAGAGGGTCTTCAAGGGTGAGCATTTCTCCCATTTTTGCACTTTCTTGCACCTTGCTTTAGCCCTCTTTGCATATTGATTTAGGCTTTTCTTATAACTGAAAAAAGTCTTCTTTATAAGTGCTTTTTAAGTTTGGTTAAGGTCATTTTGCTGTTTGGGGTGTGTAGCCCCCTTGCATGCTTTGTTTGGCTTTGTTTTAAGCCATATCTTGAGGCCTTCGAGCTAGCCTTGGTTTGGCCTTCTTACCACTGAAATCCAGTGGATTTTCAGTGGTAGAGGTGTGGTTTTGAGGTCCTAAATCAGAGGGGGTAGTCCCCTCTCTTTGTTTTCCTCTTTGCTTGCATTTTTGGCCTTCTAAAGGACCATCCCTCCATGCATCTTTGAGGCTTGGTTCAGGCCTATTTTTGTGACTTCTAGGACCTGCCTTAGCCCTGTCCATGGCTGGTTTGGTCATATTTTGCATACATATAGTATGTGTAGTGTAACTCCATCCATAGCTCATCAAAGTAGCATGTGTGCATAGTCTTTGTTGAACCCATTTCAGTCCATTTTTGGTGATGTTTTACCATGCCATGAACCTATTTTGGGTCAGTTTTGTTACCCCATGCTTGCATGATATACTTATAATGTAAATCCTCTAAACTAGCTTCATATGCTCCATGCCATGCTATGTCATTTTAGCTTGTTTGGTTTACATTTTAGCATATGTTTGGTCATCATTTGGCATGTTATGACCCTATCCATAGTTGGTTTGATCATCCTTTGCACGCTTCATATAGGTATAGAACAAATCTTATTTACTAGCCCTTCGTGCATGATGTTTTGACTCATCATACTAGCATATTTTGGCTTTGCTCAAACTTGATTTTATGCCTATTTTGAAGTGTTCTAGGACTTTTTTAGGCTGCCATGTCCGTACCACTCATGCTTTGTATAGCTATAGTGTAAATGCTTAGGCTAGTCTTGGGTTTTGAGGCCTCTACCATGCCATGCATGTGATGTTTGCATGCCTTGCCCTCATTCCACATGCTATTTCAGTCGATGAAATGCTGTCATGCACTCGCATTTGACATGCCTTGAGTGCTTTGTATAGCTTGTGCTTTATGTCTCAAGAATGGACTTTTGCACATGCCGCTTAGCCTAAGCCTTTGGCTCATCATTTCAGTACATTTTGGGTCCTAATATACCATGATGTAACTCTGTTTTTGGTTGTCCAAGTCATGCCATGATTGGTTCTCATAGGTGTAGTGCATTGCCTCTTTTGTAGCCTTGCATGTCCTATGTTTTAGCATTGTATGCTAACTTGCTTTGGCTTACTTCCTTGCATGTTTTAGTCTCATATCGGTATGTAATAGGACTATTTTGAGTTGCCCTTGCCATATCCTTCATGCTTCGTATAGCTGTAGTGTAATTGGCCTTGCAAGCTTCGTGTTTCGGTGATTCGCGCATGCTATCCTTGAGCTATTTAAATGATTTGGCATCATTTATCATCTCATTTTAGTGCATATAGTGTTGTTATGCTTGCACATTTGTCACTTCTTAGGCACTTTTGAGAGTTGCCCTTTTAGGCCCCTTTGATGAACCTTTCGCATTTCGCATGCTTGAGTGTGTTGTATGGCTTAATTCATTGCTTCGGCCACTGATTTGGACCTAGTTGAGAGCCGTCCATCTTTGGTGTAAGCCCATCATACCATGTTGTCGCATGCTTGTTTCATTTCGTATGTTGTCGCATACTTGTTTAGCTTTGCATACCTTGCATGCTCACATGTTCATGTTGCATTTTGTCATGTTGTCCAAGGTCATCACCTCACATCATGCTTATATGCTTGTTGCATGCTTGGTTTAGTTGCATGTTTGCACATTTAGGTCATGTTGCATGTTTGCCATGCTTATGTGTTGCATTGCTTGGATTAAGTGTTAATCCGAGCACGAGGAACGAGGGGCGTTATAGCGATCCCGGTTGTCCCTTTACTGTTCTGTTGTATTCCGGACTCGGTTCCGTGATGTTGGTAGTGGTACACCTTGTTGTCATCCTTTAATTCCACTTGATTGAGTTTTAGGATGTATTGGGCAGAGTTGTTACAGGTTGGTTAGGCTTTGGTTTCAATTCTTTGTTGCCCAGATTTTTGGAGGTCCACTTGAGCGGGTCTTCGTGCGCTCGAGCGGAGATTGCACACTCCCAGTTTTTCGTGTCCCTGCAAAACTTCTGCAGGTGTGATTTTCACGCTTGAGTGGGTTTTTTTGCGCTCGAGCGGTGGCGCTCGAGCGGGTACTTGGGCGCTCGAGCGGGTAGTACCTTTGGGTGTAAGTTCTGGGAGGGGGAAATCTACGCTCAAGCGAATTGGTTTTCGCGCTCGAGCGGATGTGCTTTATTCTTGTGTCTTGGCGCTCGAGCGGGTCTTATTGCGCTCAAGCGGGTCTTATTGTGCTCGAGCGGACCTAGTTTTTGTTCTTGACGCTCGAGCGTTGTGTTTTCTGCTCGAGCTGAAATGTCGTATATTAGTTGGCTGTGAGGCAGTTTTAAATCACTTTTTCTCATCCTTTCTCTCTCTTACTTTTCTGAAAAAGCCATTTGAGAGCCTCTCTCTCTAAAACCTTGCCTTATCTCTAGATATTGATCTAGCTAGGGTGTTTTCCTCGCCTTTGGTCTTCACAAAAGTTGGGTTGATCGTCAAGGGCTATCTTTTGATCCAAGAAACTCGCGGTTTAGAGCAATTTCGTTTTCACCATCTTCTTTGTTGGGTGTCATCTTTTGAGGTAGGGGTTCCTACTCACTTTTATGGTCTTTGACCTAAATGTTTAGTTGTTTTGATAAAATGTTGAGTTGGTTGATTTTGGGACTTAGGGTTTCAAAATGTGTTGAGGAGGGTTTTTTTTTGTGATTTTGGGCTCATAATGTGTATTTTGGGTTTCAAAATGATGATATAGTTGTTGGTTGGTGATATTGGAACCTTTGGGTTAATATCAAGAGTTGGGGGTAAAAGCCCTAATTTGTTGTTTAAAATTAATTGGTATAATTAATTTGGGAAAATTGTGAACTTATGAAATTGAGTTGGAAATAATGAAATTGGCTCATTATGTTGTGAAATGATGGAGTTGGATTTATAAATCGCTCGTTTTTGAAAACATTGATATTATATCTGTTGGAGCTTTTATTATCTGTTTAGAAATAATTGCTTGGGCTACCGGTGGAGGGTAGTTTTGATTGTTGTAGACAATGCATGATGATTAGGCAAACTAAAACTAATCAATTGAATATGTCATAGAGTATGACAGTTGACAGAATACATTAACGTTATGTATTGACTGATTGTGTATATGACCTTTGAGTATATATGCATTGTGTGTGTGGGAGGAGATAGGGGATGTACTCCACGGTTTAGGGGAAGATAGGGGATGGACCTCTAAACCGGATGTTGTTTGGGAGGAGATAGGGGATAGACTCCACTGATACAGCTCATATGCTTGTCAGATAACGTGTTGATACAGCTCATATGCTTGTCATTGGAAGGGTTGATATAGCTAATATGCATATCTGCTGAAATGTGGATACATCTTGTATGCTTATCTGTTGAGATGTTGATACAACTAATATGTTTATCTATTGAAAGGTGGGAAATGTTAATATGAGTTATTGTCTCATATAAAGGATTGGCCAGGTTCTGAGCCGTTGATGTGAATTGTGAAATTGATAAGAAATGGAAACTGAAATGAAATGAAACTGAGTTATGAATTGGTTTATGGAAACTGAACATTTATCAATTGCTAATGTCTTAGTTATTGCTCATACTGTGTTTAGCATATCTCTACTGGGCGTTGGCTCACCTTTTATGGGACATTATTTTCAGGTACAGGTAGTATGCCACCTCCAAAGACATAGCTTGGATGATGATGAGAGTTGAAGACTCTTTTTGTTTATTTTGACGTATTACATGTAAATTCAAGCCAAGGGCGTAATATGTATTGAGTTAGTACTCTTCTTTTTGTAACCAAGTGTTAACTTGGAAAGTTGTAAGCCCTTAGGGCATTTGCTTTTGTTGTTAACATGTAATACAGTTGTAAGAATTACTCTGATAAATAGAAATGGTTAGTTTATTTTATATCAATGCATGTCTAATGAGATGGGTTTTATCTATTGTTTTGAGGGCGTTACACGTTTCATACTTTAAGTGATGGAACGTGTCTCAATTCTCGATCGCCGAAGCTCTTGATGATTCATGATAGAGTTCTAGGCTTTACTTGCTTTATTTGTGCATTCATTTTCACATTGATTGGCACAAGTTAGATCTTTGGCCATCATGCATCGAGATGCGTGATTGATGGTTGTGGATCTGACTAGGCCTCTCCCTTGATGTCTTGAGGTGATTTGGAGTGCCATGGTGCATACATGTGTTTGGGGGACCCTCCCTTTCCTCTATTTTGTGCTTCGTTGCAGTTTGGTGTCACAATACACCAGTGGCCGGCAGCCTGCCACTAATGGCCGGCAGTGTGCCACCCTTGGCCGGCAATGGACCACCTTTGGCCGGCGGTGATCCTTCCATGGCCGGCAGGCCACTGGTGACTTCCCCTGCAGTGTTTTGGTAAGGTCCACCAACAAGCACTGGAAGACACCCTGCAAACAGAGCCTCTAAAGAGCAATCGGAAGGCGTTTCGAGGTGAAGAACTGAAGCGAGCATGCATGCCTCCCTTCTTCAAACAGAGCTGGAATAACACCGTTTACTGCTTTCCCTACCTGCTTGTTGTCATTCATTAATTAGTTAATTGATTTGTTAATTAATGAAGTTGTGTAATAATTAGTTGTAACTAGTTATTCAATTTGATTCTGTAATAATTAAGTAGCTTGTTAGCTAGTTAATTAGGTGGCTTGTATTATTTATTCGGTCCCTCCGAGTAAGGGCGCAATTGTAATAAGTGTGGGTGTGTGTGTGCATGTCTTCTAACCCCATTTCTTTCTCCCTTTTATTTAACCGCTTATAATGGTTAGATTTAGGGCATATTTCAATTAGCATACCTTATACTATGCGTGTGTGCATTCATTCATCTGTATTGCATGTACCGGGCTCGGCGCATCATACTAACTGCATAGTATTTCAAATCTAACTTGAATACGTGTTATCTGTTGCATTTCACATGCCCTCCTAGGATTAGCCGAGCCTATTCCAGACTACATTCTGTATGCAATACATTAGGCACTTAACATAGACTTGGATCATGCATGATTGCTAACGAGTTCTCTGTTTTGGCGCGGAGTACGATGTAAGTATTTATGCTTTAACATCTCGCATGAGTGTGATTATTAACATGACAGCATGCTTACCATGTGGCTACATGCTTATGTGATAAACTGCCTGAATGCCTGTGGGTGAAGGTTGGATTACTTGAATTGGGATAATTCATTGAAATCCACATTTTAGTCTACTTGCGAGTAGAAAACTTCAAACATTTCCAAACAAATGAATATGCAATGCTTTGTTCCAAATTAGGCGATCTAGTCTATACTTGTTTTGCTGTGCGCATCACATAGTAATTCTAGCTAATTAACCAGAATAAGAACGCATAATGTTTTCAAAACTAGATATCATGGTTAGTAGAGGCCGATCTTTGATCGGGCGAGCGGGGGTGCTCACGAAGTGACCTTCCCTAATCGTACCCAAGTTCCCGAGCCGAGGCAAGTTTGGTGATGACGGACACGTGGCCTTAGGCAACGAGTCAGGGTTTCCTAAATTTCCCAAAATAAAATATTTAGGTGGCGACTCTGTATCTGGAAAAGCAGTCCATGTTTGGCACTTCTTTCTAAAAATCTGTTTTTTAAAACGATTTGCCGGATTTGGTCTCTTTGATGATTCATCGGTCTTGCATTGCACTCTGCAAGGTTAGATACAGGACCGTGACATTGAGTCCTGAACTGTAGTGATCCCAAATGAACAAAACGAGGGATTTCCTCCCGGGACGTTCGGGGACGTCCACAGTTTCTAGCGACTCTGCTGGGGGGTTAGAGAACTTGACTCAAACTCATGATATCTGGTTTTGATGACACTTATGTGTTTCTTTGCATTGGTGCACCTAGGACACCGTGTTTGCCGTATGCTATTCCTGAATGATTTGCCGAAGGCTCGCTTTGCGAAGCGTGTCATAAGGCTGACCGGTTGTGGGCTCTGCCACGACTGGAACACAAACCCCAGTTTTACCGGGGCGCCCCTTTTGACCATTTGACCTAGTGCATATTCAGAATCCATAGTGACCATTCCAAGCTAGGACAGGTTGCTTACCCGAGTTTAGGTTGTTTGAAACCGCTGCGTGCGTAGTGAAACCCTAGCTCCTGACAAAATAGGACAGGGAAACCCTACCCCAACTTAGGGGTGTTTTGGCTCTCACTTGTTTATTATGTGCTTTAGAGTTGGCCTCTACAGGGGAATGCACGTGTCAGTTTGCAAATCTGAGAACCAGGCCTAAGGGCACCACTATCAGTATCTGGGAATCAGTTATATATGCGAGTATCAGATTCAGTTTTGGGGCAGCGACTTTGCAGAACAGTGATCAGTAGTAGAGTACAGTGATTCAGCTATGCTTACGTCTGTTTTGCTTGGGCTGAAATTCTGTTTGTTTTCTCTTTCAGAGGCGGGGGTTCAGAGAGTTAGTTCAGAATAGCTAGTGTTCCCCCTTGTTGAGGCAAGACAAGTATCTGATCTATCAGTCACCAGTTGCACCACCTCCGTTTAGGTCAGCGGATCTATGATGACGCAAAATTCAGAGGAAATCATGGTTATGGCAGCCGCATTAAACCAAGGAATCATCCTGCAAAGCGAGACCAATGTTGATGTACCACATCCACCCAGGTTGCCTGCTGCACGCCCGATCTGGGAGCCCCAGTTGTTTGAGGCCCGTGAACATACCACGTTTGAATTAATGGGAATGATTGGTGACCTTCAGAGGTCCGTGGCGGATCTCGCTTACGGAATGTCAGCTTCGCCACCAACTGCATCATATGCCAGAAATTTTGTACCGCAGGAGCCCCCGCTACTGGGGTGAATTGTGATTGAGCTCAGCCAAGCTGAGGTTGTCCCGAGCTATTGCAATGACATGTCAACAGCAACCCAAACCCTTGATCAGGATGAGGCCAGAGGTAAGAACAAAATGAAGGCAGACACCGATCCCATTGAACAACTGTTGTGGGCCGTCGAGGCTTTGAAAGCCGGGGGGATGAATAAGCAGCAGGTATTCGCAGTTGTGGTCAAGACTATAGATGATGCTTTCCCCACACCAACCGAGGGCAGTTCAACGGGATAAGCCCCGTCATGCCAGAACAGTTCCTTCCACTCATAACCCTGCACCTGGAAGAGATCAGAAAGCCAAGGCAGTGCCTGCCGACCCTTTCGCTAGTGTGTCTAGCAAGAATCCACAGACTTCGAAGTATCTGCCCCGAGGGCACAGACTCTTTCACGCTCTCTACATGCCTCTGTCTAAGGCACTTCAAATCCTGGCTGAAAAGAGGCATCTTAAACCCCTCGAGCCTAGGACTCTCCCTAGTCATCTTCCAGCAGGCCATGACGCTACTTAGTACTGCGCGTACCATTAGCAAACCGGTCATGCCACCGACA
Source organism: Camellia sinensis (assembly GCF_004153795.1). Classification (NCBI taxonomy): domain Eukaryota; kingdom Viridiplantae; phylum Streptophyta; class Magnoliopsida; order Ericales; family Theaceae; genus Camellia; species Camellia sinensis. The sequence goes on from NW_021024720.1 coordinate 1,679,965, forward strand.
ACTGCTTCCGTCTTCGCAATGAAGTACAGGACTTGATCAACAATGAGGTCATCCTCTCACCTACCTCAGCAAAGTTTGTCACCACTGAGCTTTTGGACTTCGAGGATACCACGAGTATGTGATCAGGGGGACCACCTGCGGGCGGCGCTCGGTATATTTCAGATGTGGCGTGTGGCACGCACTGTTTTGAGCATTTGCGAATGCTGGTTTTTGTAGCCTCTAACTTGGGTGTTGAGTCAGTTCTGTGGTTTTGTTTTGAGTCTGTCTCTTTGTTTTGAGTCAGTCTTTTTGATTAAGGGTCTGTCTTGTTGTATCGAGTCAGTCCTGTTGTACAGAAGTCGGGTGATTCCGGGGGTGTTACTTCGGATATCACTATTTTGTTTTGTGTTTGTCCTTTGGTTTTCTTTTGAGTCTGTTTCTGCCGGGGAGCCAGTTGTGCCAACAGATCTGAATGAAACAGCAATGATTTCCATACCCCTGTGTTTGCTTCTGCCTTGCGCCAGTTGTGCCAAAAAGTTTGAATGAAACGGCAGTACCTTTTGCCTACTTTTCTGTGCCTCGAACTCATTGCATGGACCTAAGTTTTTCAAAACTTCTTTGAATAATTGTGATGAAAACGAAGAGGAAAGAATTCCTCGGGATTTGTAAAAATTTGATCAATTGAGAGAAAGAGAGGCATGCTAAGCCCTTAATGATCGAGATCATGCTTGTTAATGTGAGTACTGGGAAGGATCCTGGCTTGATCCAGATTGGTTCTACATTGTCTTCAGCGCGAGCGATTTGTCGCTTTCTTAAAAAAAATTTCAAAAAATGTTTTGCGCGGTCCTGCGAAGATCTGTGTGGAATCGCTCTTGAGATTGTGCAGCTTAGGATCACTCTCAGCCTCGAGACTCGACCCCTCATTTTCAAACCTTGAACCTTAATTCAGAATGTTCAACAGTCAACCACCATGTGAGGCTTGTGTGGCCAGATTTGAAGTAGCCCACAAACTAGGGGCGAGAAAGTCAAAGAAGCTTGCAAAGCTAGATCAGAAGCACCCCTCGAACTAGGGGCAAAAGATGCCAGATTGTGCTCGAAGAGCCAAAGATGGATCATTCCACAAATCAATGAAGATCGGCAAGAATGCCAAACCCAGAAGGGAGGAAAGAAGAAAGTACTGCCAGGGAACAACCGAGTTCCTATCCACAACACTAGGGGCAAATTCAGCCCCCATTGGATGGACTCCTACATCGTCAGCGAACAGCAGCCATTCTCCTGGATTCAGATGACTTTGGGATCTCAAAACCATTTGACATGGACAAAGCTGCACTTTTACCCTTGAGAGGCTCGCTGGGCCGAAAACCCAGAAGGGCGGCCCAGGCAAACGTTGGAGCAAGAAAAGAACAAAAAGAACAAAAAGAACAAAAAAAAGAAAAGAACAAAAAGAACAAAAAAAAGAAAAGAACAAAAGAACAAAAAAAGAAAAATGCAAAGAAAAGAACAAAAAAAGAAAAATGCAAAGAAAAGAACAAAAAAAGAAAATCAAAAAAACAAACAAATGAAAAGAATTGAAAAGAAGAAAAACATAGCTCGCAAGGTTGAAAACCCGGAAGGGCGGCCTTGGCAAAAATTAGAGCGCAAAAGGAGAGGTTAATACACGAGTGTACCTTACCCCGAACTACGTGAGGCTTGATTCCCATGTTTGGGATACGTAGGCAACTTCATCCCGAAGTCCAGCCTCCAACGCTTTCAAAGCGACTATGTCCATATATTGGTTTTGACCATCTTCGTCTTCTCTGTATCCGAGAGTTCGGTTGTGATCGTCACTGATGAGAACTGTTTACAACATGCTGCGGCGCTATCCAGACAAGAGGCAACTTCCCGTTGCCAAGAGTTGCCATTCAAACAAGGGGCAACTTTCCGTTGCCATGCAGTGTCCTTCAGACAAGGGGCAGTGTTCCATCTGATCTGAGGTTGTGCATCTCAAGGGTAGGTTCTGTGCTCGTTAAGCATTGGCCATTTGGAAAAATAGTTTTTGAGAATTTTTACTAAGGTTGACTGATTTTCTCGAAAAGTATTCCATTTTTCAAAACTGGGCCATTCCTTCTACCCAAAAAAGGAAAATTTTCAGTGCTCATGGCCTAACTTGCATGATTTTAAATCAGAAAGTTGAACAAGCATGCTAATCTAACTCTCATGTTGGTCAAAATTGTTTTAGTGGAAAACCAAAACAAAAAATGGTCAAAATGATGAACTAGGGGCACAATTGAGTCAGGTTTTCTATCTTTTCCCCTTTATCAACGCACTTTCCAGAAAAGGCACTCTACTTGCCAGAAAGGGCACCGTATTCGCCAGAAAGGGCACAGCGGAAGCTAACAACAAAGGGCTAAAAGCTCGCACATCCTCCGAGCAACGAGGTATCAAATCAAGTGCGAAGCACGAACTGGAATAGATTAAGATATTCCACTCCCTCATCTGGATAAATCTGATCACGTCCAAACTCCCTAGCAGAGCATCGCCAACCGATGTCGGTTACAGATTTGCTACACACCCAGTTGTAACGCCACTCCTCTGTGGGAAAGTTCACTGTTGTGAACAGAAGAAGAGAATCTAGCAGCATGCTAGGGGCAAGAGCCTGCAACTTCCTGTTTATCCATCAACCACCCTGGGGAGGGATAAAAAATGAGAGATTAAAGAATAGAGAGATGTGCGCTGAGAGGAAAAGCGAGGAAAAGGTTTTGAGAGAAAAACCGAGCTTGAGGGCCGAGTGATATGAGAATCACAAATAAGAAAGGGTGGGGAATAATACCCGAAGAAACTGGCTCCTCGTGCACTGAGAGGTCTCTCGTCTTTGTAGCACGTCTGAGTGTCATGTCTTTTTGTTTTATCTCGATTCTCATCTTGAGTTGTTTTGAGTGTCAATAGATGTGTTTAGGTTGTTTACCTTTGTTTTCCTTTGTTGAGTCGTGGTGTGCTGTGTTCAGTCGTAGACTCAATACCCTGTTGAAAACTGATTTTCACTCTCGATTCCAGAATAAAATCGTTTTGTGCTCAAAGTGCTGTGCCATTCTCCGCATTTGTGCAAAACAAGATTCTTTCTTTCATAAACCGTAGGGTTCAACCCGAGTCATGTGAGAACAGTAGAACAAGGACCTACCTGAAGCTATTTAGGTTCTGGACTGCAAAGCAAAAGAAAAGAGGGAAAATTTGGAGCATCTTAGCATGTTTCAACTTTAGCAAAATCCGAGACTGCATTCCAACTGCATCTTGTTAGGCCTCACCTTCCTCTGGAGTATGAGTGTATCTCGACCCCAAGTGTAAGCCTGCTTCAAGTCAGAATGGCAGTCCAAGCAGCACCCAAGGGTTTCACATACAGATGTTATCTCTTGCCAACATAAACAGGGTGTACCCTTTTCGAGTTGAGTGTGTTGCAAAGCCCTCTGAGAGTTAAATCGGAGGCACTAGAGTACATGTTTGATGCTCCTCTATTGCATAGAATATGAAATTTCATATACACTGTTGTTGCATGCGTGCCGCGCATCGTTATGATTCATGTATAGAACATGCTTGCTTTCGATTCCGCATAGAATATGCTTTGCTTGTCTCATACATAGAATATGCTTTCAATATTGCATAGAATGTGCTTTCATACTTGCATAGAAAATGCTCGTATCTTTTGCATAGAAAATGCCCCCATACTTGCATAGAAAATGCATTTTATCGCACTTTCTTGTGCATTTTATCTCACTCGCACTGTCTTGTGCACTTACACTTTGTATCTCACTAGCACTGTCTTGTGCATCTTGTGGTTGTATCTTCACTCGCACTGGTTAGTGCATTTCAAATCAATCGTGCTGTTTAGCGTATCGTACTGTTTAGTGCATTTCAAATCAGTCGTGCTGTTTAGCGTATCGCACTGTTCAGTGCATTTCAAATCAATCACGCTGTTTAGTGTATCGCATTGTTTAGTGCATTTCAAAACAATGGCGCTGTTTAGCGTATCGCATTGTTTAGTGCATTTCAAAACAATGGCGCTGTTTAGCGTATCGCGCTGTTTAGTGCATTTCAAATCAATCGCGCTGTTTAGCATATTGCACTGTTTTGTGCATTTCAAATCAATTGCGCTGTTTATCGTATCGCACTGTTTAGTGCATTTCAAATCAATCGCGCTGTTTAGCGTATCGCACTGTTTTGTGCATTTCAAATCAATCGCGCTATTTAGCGTATCGCACTATTTTGTGCATTTCAAATCAATCGCGCTGTTTAGCATATTGCACTGTTTTGTGCATTTCAAATCAATCGCGTTGTTTAGCGTATCGCACTGTTTAGTGCATTTCAAATCAATCGCGCTGTTTAGCATATTGCACTATTTTGTGCATTTCAAATCAATCGCGCTGTTTAGCGTATCGCACTGTTTTGTGCATTTCAAATCAATCGCGCTATTTAGCGTATCGCACTGTTTTGTGCATTTCAAAACAATCGCGCTGTTTAGCGTATCGCACTGTTTAGTGCATTTCAAATCATTCGCGCTGTTTTGCGCATCGCGCTGTTTTGCGCATCGCACTATCTTGTGCACTTTCGCATTTATAATCACTCGCGCTGTTTAGCGTATCGCACTGTTTTGTGCAATTTACTTTCGCGCTTTCTTGCGCATCGCACTATTTTGTGCATTACATTGTATCATTCGCGCTATCATGCGCATCGCACTGTTTTGTGCATTACATTGTATCATTCGCGCTATTTTGTGCATCGCACTATTTTGTGCACTTTACTTGCATTGTGCATGCATTTTATTGCGCTATCTTGCGTACCTTACTTGCACTTGTTAGTGCATTGTATCGCGCTATCTTGCGCACTTATCTGCATCGCACTGTTTTGTGCATTCGCCCTACTCGCACTGTCTTGCGCACCTTATATGCACTTGTTAGTGCATTGCATTGTTCGCGCTTTCTTGTGCATCTTACCTGCACTTGTTAGTGCATTACATCGCGCTATCTTGCGCACCTTACCTATACTTGTTAGTGCATTGCATCACACTGTTTTGTGCGTTTAATCTACATCGCACTGTCTTGTGTACCTGTATTGCATTGTCTTGCACACCTCTTTAACCTACGCTGTCACGTACGTTACTTGCATTGTCATACACCTCTTTACTTGCGTTGTCACGCAAACTTCACTTGCATTGTTATGCACCCATTCCTCCTGCATTGTCATGCACGTTTCACTTGCATTGTTATGCACCCTTTCAATTGCATCGTTTTGCACGATCCCTTCCTTCCGAAACACCGGGATACGTCCCTATGTTTCTCATTCCTTCCGAAACACCGGGATACGTCCCTATGTTTCTCACCCAATCCGAAACAGTGGGATATGTCCCAATGTTTCTCCTTCTTTGGTTAAAAGCATTTGGAATACGTTCCAATGCTCACACCATTCCGAAACACCGGGATACGTCCCTATGTTTCTCACCCAATCCGAAACAGCGGGATATGTCCCATTGTTTCTCCTTCTTTGGTTAAAAGCGTTTGGAATACGTTTCAATGCTCACACCATTCCGAAACATCGGGATACGTCCCTATGTTTCTCACCCAATCCGATACAGCGGGATATGTCCCAATGTTTCTCCTTCTTTGGTTAAAAGTGTTTGGAATACGTTCCAATGCTCACACCATTTCGAAACACTGGGATACGTCCATATGTTTCTCACTCAATCCGAAACAGCGGGATATGTCCCTACGTTTCTCCCTCTTTGGTTAAGAGTATTTGGAATACGTTCCAATGCTTATACCTTTCCGGAACATCGGGATACGTCCCTATGTTTCTCCATCTTTGGTTAAGAGCATTTGGAACATGTTCTAATGCTTGTGCCACTCTTCTTCCTTTTGCGTGCAACGCGTCAGAATCTTGTTTGAGACCTCGGGTGTCCCCAACGATCGCTCTTAGTGTTCTCCGCGTGACACGTAGCGAGAATTGAATAATTTTCTTACATCCTTTCTGCATTGTAATGTAGCTTGGTTTCTACTTGCTTAAAACTGTTGCATGATTTGCTTCATTGCAGTATTCTTGGCATGATTACTAGTCATGCTCTTGCATCTTGCATATCATTTGCATTATGGCCCCGCCTTCGGGCGCATTTCTGCGTGCCTATATTGATTGATTGTCTGAGCCTTCGGCCTTGTCAAAAATGGGTCGTCTCTGGGCTTTGACACTCATTCCCGTCACTTTGTGACTGTTGAGTTCTGTCAAAGAGGGGCAACTGTAGACACCCCATTTTTGACCGTCCTCGAGACTTGGTTGTGCTTGCAGGTACACCCAACAATTAGTTCAATTGCTCGCTGAGTACTCGACTGTCGCGGTGGAACATCACCGGTTCGAGTTTCCCGGACCCTGTATCCTTTCTGCCCTTTTTTTCGACCTTGACTAGGTCCTGTCAGAGTGGACCTTTTGGTGCACTGCCGGCCATGGCATGGCACTGCCGGCTATGTCTTGGTTTTTTTCGGCCATTGGTGATGCCCTGCCGGCTATCAGTGAGCCACTGCCGGCCATTGCTGATGGCCGACACCCGCCTATCTCAGCTGGTTTTCCTCCAAATCTTTTGAGCCAGCTGGATTTTTGTTTGTTCCCCTCCATACATGTATGGAGGGATGGAGGCCTTGCAAAGCTTCTTGAAGAAGCTTTGGCTTTTCATTCCTCTATATAAGGAAGAAACCTCTTCCTTAGCCAGAGGTTCTGCAACTTTGAAGAGAAAAACTTCTCTTTCTCTCTATATTGTGTGTGTTTTGTGCTTTGAAGTTGGATTTCCTTGCACTTTTACACTACAACCCATAGAGATACACCACCACCATTGGATTAAGCTTCTTGGGAAGGATTCTTAAGCTCTGAAAACTGGTTTCCACCCCCTGAAGTTGCTGGTTTCGAAGAGGGTCTTCAAGGGTGAACATTTCTCCCATTTTTGCACTTTCTTGCACCTTGCTTTAACCCTCTTTGCATATTGATTTAGGCTTTGCTTATAACTGAAAAAAGTCTTCTTTTTAAGTTCTTTTTAAGTTTCGTTAAGGTCATTTTTCTGTTTCGGGTGTGTAGCCCCCTTGCATGCTTTGTTTGGCTTTGTTTTAAGCCATATCTTGAGGCATCCGAGCTAGCCTTGGTTTGGCCTTCCTACCACTGAAATCCAGTGGATTTTCAGTGATAGAGGTGTGGTTTTGAGGTCCTAAATTAGAGGGGGTAGTCCCCTCTCTTTGTGTTCCTCTTTGCTTGCATTTTTGGCCTTCCAAAGGACCATCCCTCCATGCATCTTTGAGGCTTGGTTCAGGCCTATTTTTGTGACTTCTAGGACCTGCCTTAGCCCTATCCATGGCTGGTTTGGTCATATTTTGCATGCATATAGTATGTGTAGTGTAACTCCATCCATAGCTCATCAAAGTAGCATGTGTGCATAGTCTTTGTTGAGTCCATTTCAGTCCATTTTTGGTGATGTTTTACCCCATGCTTGCATGATATACTTGTAATGTAAATCCCCTAAACTAGTTTCATATGCTCCATACCATGCTATGTCATTTTAGCTTGTTTGGTTTACATTTCAGCATATGTTTGGTCATCATTTGGCATGTTATGACCCTATCCATAGTTGGTTTGATCATCCTTTGCGTGCTCCATATAGGTATAGAACAAATCTTGTTTACTAGCCCTTCGTGCATGATGTTTTGACTCATCATACTAGCATATTTTGGCTTTGCTTAAACTTGATTTTATGCCTATTTTGAAGTGTTCTATGACTGTTTTTGGCTGCCATGTCCACACCACTCATGCTTTGTATAGCTATAGTGTAAATGCTTAGGCTAGTCTTGGGTTTTGAGGCCTCTACCATGCCATACATGTGATGTTTGCATGCCTTGCCCTCATTCCACATGCCATTTCAGTCCACGAAATGTTGTCATGCACTCGCATTTGACATGCCTTGAACGCTTTGTATAGCTTGTGCTTTATGCCTCAAGAATGGACTTTTGCGCATGCCGCTTAGCCTAAGCCCTTGGCTCATCATTTCAGTACATTTTGGGTCCTAATATACCATGATGTAACTCTGTTTTTGGTTGTCCAAGTCATGCCATTATTGGTTCTCATAGGTGTAGTGCATTGCCTCTTTTGTAGCCTTGCATGTCCTATGTTTTAGCATTGTATGCTAACTTAATTTGGCTTACTTCCTTGCATGTTTTAGTCTCATATCGGTATGTAATAGGACTGTTTTGAGTTGCCCTTGCCATATCCTTCATGCTTGGTATAGCTAGAGTGTAATTGGCCTTGCAAGCTTCATGTTTCGGTGATTCGCGCATGCTATCCTTGAGCTATTTAAATGATTTGGCATCATTTATCATCTCATTTTAGTGCATATAGTGTTGTTACGCTTGCACATTTGTCACTTCTTAGGCACTTTTGAGAGTTGCCCTTTTAGGCCCCTTTGATGAACCTTTCGCATTTCGCATGCTTGAGTGTGTTGTGTGGCTTAATTCATTGCTTCGGCTACTGATTTGGACCTAGTTGAGAGCCGTCCATCTTTGGTGTAAGCCCATCATACCATGTTGTCGCATGCTTGTTTCATTTCGTATGTTGTCGCATACTTGTTTAGCTTTGCATACCTTGCATGCTCACATGTTCATGTTGCATTTTGTCATGTTGTCCAAGGTCATCACCTCACATCATGCTTATATGCTTGTTACATGCTTGGTTTAGTTGCATGTTTGCACATTTAGGTCATGTTGCATGTTTGCCATGCTTATGTGTTGCATTGCTTGGATTAAGTGTTAATCCGAGCACGAGGAACGAGGGACGTTTTATACTTCAAGTGATGGAAAGTGTCTCAATTCTCGGTCGCCAAAGCTCTTGATGATTCATGATAAAGTTCTAGGCTTTACTTGCTTTATTTGTGCATTCATTTTCACATTGATTGGCACAAGTTAGATCTTTGGCCATCATGCATCGGAATTCGTGATTGATGGTCCTGGATCCGACTAGGCCTCTCCCTTGATGTCTTGAGGTGATTTGGAGTGCCATGGTGCATACATGTCTTTGGGAGACCCTCCATTTCCTCTATTTTGTGCTTCGTTGCAGTTTGGTGTCACAGCACACCAGTGGCCGGCAGCCTGCCACTGATGGCCGGTAGTGTGCCCCCCTTGGCCTGTAATGGACCACCTTTGGCCGACAGTGATCCTACCATGGTTGGCAGGCCACTGGTGACTTCCCCTGCAGTGTTTTGGTAAGGTCCACCAACAAGCACTGGAAGACACCCTGCAAACAGAGCCTCTAAAGAGCAACTGGAAGGCGTTTCGAGGTGAAGAACCAAAGCGAACATGCATGCCTCCCTTCTTCAAACAGAGCTGGAATAACACCGTTTACTGTTTTCCCTACCTGCTTGTTGTCATTCATTAATTAGTTAATTGATTTGTTAATTAATTAAGTTGTGTAATAATTAGTTGTAGCTAGTTATTCAATTTGATTCTGTAATAATTAAGTAGCTTGTTAGCTAGTTAATTAGGTGGCTTGTATTATTTATTCGGTCCCTCCGAGTAGGGCGCAATTGTAATAAGTGTGGGTGTGTGTGTGCATGTCTTCTAACCCCATTTCTTTCTCCCTTTTATTTAACCGCATATAATGGTTAGATTTAGGGCATATTTCAATTAGCATACCTTATGCTATGCGTGTGTGCTTTCATTCATCTGTATTGCATGTACCGGGCTCGGCGCATCATACTAACTGCATAGTATTTCAAATCTAACTTGAATACGTGTTATCTGTTACATTTCACATGCCGTCCTAGGATTAGTCGAGCCTATTCTATACTGCATTCTGTATGCGATACATTAGCCACTTAACGTGGACTTGGATCATGCATGATTGCTAACGAGTTCTCTGTTTTGGCGCGGAGTACGATGTAAGTATTTATGCTTTAACATCTCGCATGAGTGTGATTGTTAACATGACAGCATGCTTATCATATGGCTATATGCTTATGTGATAAACTGCCTGAATGCCTGTGGGTGAAGGTTAGATTACTTGAATTGGGATAATTCATTGAAATCCACATTTTAGTCTACTTGCGAGTATCAAACTTTAACCATTTCCAAACAAACGGATATGCAATGCTTTGTTCCAAATTAGGCGATCTAGTCTATACTTGTTTTGCTGTGCACATCACATAGTAATTCTAGCTAATTAACCGGAATAAGAATGCATAATGTTTTCAAAAGTAGATATCATGGTTAGTAGAGGCCGATCTTTGATCGGGCGAGCGGGGGTGCTCACGAAGTAGTCCATGTTTGGCACTTCTTTCTAAAAATTTATTTTTTAAAACGATTTGCCGGATTTGGACTCTTTGATGATTCATCGGTCTTGCATTGCACTCTGCAAGGTTAGATACAGGACCGTGACATTGAGTCCTGAACTGTAGTGAGCCCAAATGAACAAAACAGGGGATTTCCTCCCGGGACGTTCGGGGACGTCCACACTCACCTTCACTTGGCGTGATCCATATGATCTATAACCTGCCTGAACCCCCAGCCGTGCACACAATTCAATCGCATCCAATCCCCCAAAAGCAATGTATTCCGACTGAATGGCCCAAAGAAGCTCCGAAAATTATTTACAATGACTCCGATCTTAGCGGCACAACAGCTTCCCACATCGATCCGTTGGTCATTAAATTACGCATAAATCGGTTCACCATTGAATGCATTCTCATAGACCCGGGGAGTACTTCAGAGGTTATGTACTACCAAACTTTCATCAAACTCGGCCTCAACAAGTCAGATCTGTCTCTGTCGCCTTACCCATTGTTCGGTTTTAATATGAATCTCGAATATCTGTTAGGGAAGATCATACTACCTGTTCGAGCGGGCTCTAGAACGGTCGAAGTAGAATTCCTGGTCATAAAGCTCCCTTCGCCGTATAAGTCATCATGGGGCGAACCTGGATACATATGATGAAGGCTGTTCCAAGCACTTATCATTAGCTTGTGCGCTTCCCGACAGCCCATGGCATTGAAGAAATTCGTGGCTCCCCCCAATCGGCACAAGTAGAGACTTAATGCAAACCCTATCACTAACCCGATTTGTGGGCTTTGATACTTGTATATATATCACTTCTGCAATGCAAACCATTTTTCTTCATGGCTCCATTCATCTCTCAAAGCCCCCCCTTTAGTGCATGACACCTTAGGGCCGATTAAAGTCTCTGGATTCGGAGCCCCTTTGGTGCATGACACTTTAGGGCCGACTAAGACTCCGGATTCGGAGCGCCGTTCGTCGATATCACGATTGGCCAAAGTCTCTAGATTCGGAGCCCCTTTGGTGCATGACACCTTAGGGCCGACTAAGACTCCGGATTCGGAGCGACCTTCGTGGATATCATGATTGGCCAAACAAAGTCTTCGGATTCGGAGCCCCCTTTGGTGCATGACACCGTAGGGCCGACTAAGACTCCGGATTCGGAGCGCCATTCGTGCATATCACGATTGGCCAAAGTCTCCGGATTCGGAGCCCCCCTTTGGTGCATGACACCTTAGGGCCGACTAAGACTCCGGATTCAGAGCGCCCTTCGTGCATAACACGATTGGCCAAAGTCTCTGGATTCGGAGCCCCCCTTTGGTGCATGACACCTTAGGGCCGACAAAGACTCCGGATTCGGAGCGCCCTTCGTGGATATCATGATTGGCCAAACAAAGTCTCTGGATTCGGAGCCCCTTTGGTGCATGACACGTTAGGGCCTATTAAAGTCTCCGGATTCGGAGCCCCCTTTGGTGCATGACACCTTCGGGCCGATTAAAGTCTTCGGATTCGGAGCCCCCTTTGGTGCATGACACCTTAGGTCCGACTAAGACTCCGGATTCGAAGCGCCCTTTGTGGATATCACGATTGGCCAAACAAAGTCTCCGGATTCGGAGCCCCCTTTGGTGCATGACACCTTAGGGCCGACTAAGACTCTGGATTCGGAGCGTCCTTCGTGGATATTACAATTGGCCAAACAAAGTCTCCGGATTCGGAGCCCCCTTTGGTGCATGACACCTTAGGGCCGACTAAGACTCCGGATTCGGAGCGCCCTTCGTGCATATCACGATTGGCCAGTCTCCGGATTCGGAGCCCCCTTTGGTGCATGACACCTTAGGGCCGATTAAAGTCTCCGGATTCGGAGGCCCCTTTGGTGCATGACACCTTAGGGCCGACTAAGACTCCGGACTCGGAGCGCCGTTCATGGATATCACGATTGGCCAAACTAAGTCTCCGGATTCGGAGCAACCTTTGGTACGAACAAAACAAAACTCGCCAACATCGCAAATAAGGTGCTTAACTAAGCATATAAAAAATTCAGAATAAGACGCAAATGTTCAAAATAAAACTTTTTGTTCAATCAAGCAGTTGTTACATAAACGCAACCTGCATTTGAGCGTTATAATTTTTATTTAATCACACAGTTGTTACATAAATGCAACCTGCATTTGAGCATTGCAATATCCATCTCCAAACTTAAAGCTAAAAAAGGGAGAAGACGCATTAGTAAAGTGGCAGCGCCGAATCACCTCCCGTCACCCGGAAGTCCTCTGCGGTTTGCAATGCTTTGAGCCAACTGTGCCCAAGTCCTCCACTAATACCATTGACAATGTCAAGGCAAAGATCCAGGACAAGGAAGGATAAAAACCCGACGGTCGTTGCCTTTCCTTTCGGGGTGATCTGCTTCGACAACTCGAAGATTCATGCCAACGTTTGGACGCCCTACTTTCCATACGGATGGGTCCCCTGCTGTGCTCCATGGCAACACCAAGATCGGCTGAACTCCAGTCTCTCTAACTAACATCCCCACTTATCCCACCACACATGAGTGATTGTTTATCTGTTCAAAATGCCCACTCCTTTTTATTTTCAATACTAGCAGCGATCTCGAGGCCCCAATCCCGAGGCGATTTCACTAACTCTAAACTCCATGAGAAAAACGTCGGTTGACATTCGCTACGGCGTAGTTATCCAAACGACTTTGTCAAGCACGTGCACTGTCCGAAAATCTAGGCCCCGAGCCGAGTTGAATTTGCCGCAGCCACCTTACCCACTGGCTTTTGGCTTCCTTAAGTTACAATAGCCTCATTCAGGGATAAATGGCTATCACGTATGGGTCGACCCTGCCGATCAACGTTTATACATTCATTCAAACATATACAGAAACGAAATGCATACATACCAAATACGAACTGCAACAAAATATTTATCATAGAACGCTTTTTATTCGATAAAACAGGCAATATATTACATAGTTTTCAACGCGATCTGCATTTCAACCTTACGACAAGTACATTTATACGGCGTCACCCTCATCCTCACTCTTCTCGACTTCAAAAGAAGAAAACGGAAAATGTTTACTATGGTAGAATGGTGATGCCGAATCAATGCCCGACGCTCGAAGAGCTTCTGCGGCTTGAGATGCCTTGATCCAACCGTGCCTAAATCCACGATTTTCACATCAACAAACTTCTTCGACAAGTTTTTCCTTTGTCTTTTTGATTCCAACTCTTCGGCCGTCATGAAAGCATTTCTCATAGGCCCTCCCCTTCGAGTTCTCCAGTGCGAACATACTCGCCGTCTCACGATCAGCAAGCACGGAACTGATGAGCTGTCTGGTAACCCTTTCTTTCACGATTGGGTTTCCGTGCCCGGCGGTTTGTACTTGGGCCGCCTTGGTCTTCCTTAACTCGTGCTCAGCCGCCTCCGCGTGAGCCTCCAAACTTCGAATACGTTCCTCTTTCTTCTCTATCTCTCGGCGGGCAGCGCGTAACCGCATGCCGATTTCATAGGCAGTGTAAAGCCCCTTCACTGCCCCGTGAATGCCTTCGCGAAATACTTCGTAGTCCTGACGACCTACCATCGATTGCTGAACCTCAGGAGGAAAAATTTGTCGAGCAAACTCGACCGCTAAATTTGGGTCCCGCATGATCGAGTCCGCTTCTATCATGGGTCTATTCCCCACAAACACCGCAAAGCTTAATGGGCATGGATTCGAGTCAGATCCCTTCTCACCTCGAGGTTGAGAAGACCTGCCCTGCGACTGCTTGTCCCGCCTGGGCGACCTGCTTCGACGTTGAGAAGACTGACGCCTCTCTCGATCCCTGGAACTCCTACTCCCTGTGCGTGAAGGGTCACCACCTCGATGCATGTCTCCACCCAGCTCAGCTAGCGTCTTCGCTTCCCCTCTGTTGTTAAAGAAAAGTCTATTCGACATTCACATGATTCCTTCAAAAGCTGGAGTCAGTTGTTTACTGTATTCATAAAAGTTGTACCCATAATCATTTATCCTTTACAGAAGCAGCACCCTCGAGGCAATTTCATTAATTGTGAAAACCTCAATCACCCAGCGCCGACTGGATATACCCGCCGGCGCCCGAATGATCATGCCCAACCTGGGGCAAAGGCGGGATAGATTAATGAATCCATTCGGCTTAGGTGCCCCAGTTGGCTCACGAATCGACTTCGGAGTGATCATGCACCGCCTGGGGCAAGGGCGGGATAGATTCATCAATCTATTCGGCTTATGTGCCCCAGCCGGCTCACGAATCGACTTCCGAGTGATCATGCACCGCCTGGGGCAACGGCGGGATAGATTAATGAATCCATTCGGCTTAGGTGCCCCAGTCGGCTCACGAATCGACTTCGGAGTGATCACGCCTGCCTGGGGCAAGGGCGGGATAGATTAATGAATCCATTCGGCTTAGGTGCCCCAGCCAGCTCACGAATCGACTTCAGAGTGATCATGCACCGCCTGGGGCAAGGGCGGGATAGATTAATCAATCTATTCGGCTTATGTGCCCCAGCCGGCTCACGAATCGACTTCAAAATGATCATGCCCCGCCTGTGGGAAGGAATATATTCGGCTTAGGTACCCCAGTCGGCTCACGAATCGACTTCTGAGTGATCATGCACCGCCTGGGGCAAGGGCGGGATAGATTAATGAATCCATTCGGCTTAGGTGCCCCAGCCGACTCACGAATCGACTTCGGAGTGATCATGCACCGCCTGGGGCAAGGGCAGGATAGATTAATCAATCTATTTGGCTTATGTGCCCCAGCCGGCTCACGAATTGACTTCCGAGTGATCGTGCACCACCTGGGGCAAGGGCGGGATAGATTAATGAATCCATTCGGCTTAGGTGCCCCAGCCGGCTCACGAATCAACTTCGGAGTGATCATGCACCGCCTGGGGCAAGGGCGGGATAGATTAATCAATCTATTCGGCTTATGTGCCCCAGCCGGCTCACAAATCTACTTCAAAATGATCATGCCCCGCCTGTGGCAAGGGCGTGATAGATTTATGAATACATTCGGCTTAAGTGCCCCAGCCGGCCCATGAATCGACAACAAAACTAAGTTTGCCTCCTTAGGCGCCCGAATGATCATGCACCGCCTGGGGCAAGGGCAGATTAATCATGATATTCAATCATAGAAAGGTCAACAGAGTAGTCATTCTAACTAAAGTAATGAAAGGCAAACATTCTACACCAACATAACATCACAAACTACGCATTAGTAGTGAAACAAGAAGATAATTTTCATTAATAAATTGAGCACAGACAATAGCCAATTTATACATGAAAACTACTCGGAACCAACAAAAGTCCTTAAAATAAAAACATACATTTAAAGGGAAAGTATTTCATAAAATTCGACTGACTCCCAGATCAATCCTCGGGGTCAGACTCAAGTGGCTCAACGTCCACCTGCTCAAAAGGAATTGGCAAGGCCAATGTAACCCCAGCGGCACCAAGGGCCTTGAGCCACCCGTGTTTGAACCCCCAATTCTCAAATCTGGGGACTTCGTCTACGTATTCTTTGAAGGCGGCATCTTTTCCTGCTTTGAATGCGGCAGAAGCCTCAGATTCTGCCTTTTCCTTGGCCGCCTTCAACTCTACCAGCTCAATCTCCATCTTGGTAAGCGCCTCCTCGGCTAGCCTAAGCGATTCTTTGTTCACGTTCGCCCTATCTTCGGCTTCAGAATGGTGCTGATCGGCAGCCCGAGCCCTTTCCACTTCGGCTTTGGCTCGCGCAGTCTCCATAGTGGCCCTCATCATCTCAAACTCGGCCCTGATCTTTTCATCGACCACTTCCGACTGCAAACGGTCAATCCTCTCAAGGGCGTCGTGCAAGCGGCGACCCAAGTCGGCGATCCTGCCGACCCTCTGCAAAATGAGTTGCGATCGTTAGATGCCATAGGCAACCAAAATCAAAACAAGTAAAAGTTCACCTGCCAAAAGGGCCGACTGCGCAGATAGAGCTATGGCCACCAAATCCGGCGCGGCATGAAAGGACGCCTTATCAGCTGGTAGGGAGACTGACGCCGCCAGGCTCAAGGCTACCGTCGGGTCGTTAATGATGGATGCGTCAGAAGGAATCGGCGTGTCTCTAATCTTTGGCTGAACAATAAAAGGAACAACCACGTCTGATTCTTCTAAGCGAGGCTTTTTGTCGGCAAGACTGTCTTCTGAACCGGCCTCTCCCTCGGCGCTACACTTCTTGTCCCGCTTTTTCAGAATCAACCGTTCATAACCGGTTGTTCGACCTCTTTCGCCATTTCGGCCTCAACAATCTTAGCCGGCTCTTCAATAACGGGTTCGGAAGACTCAACCAAGGCAGGTCCAAAATGGGCGGCCTCGGCCTTTTTTCAGGCGGCCGTACGCTCGGCATTTTTCTTTCGAGCCATCTGCGTGAGGCTTTCCCTAGCCATACCTTCAAAAAAATCACCGGGTAAATCTCCCAAACCTCCAAAAATATCTCCAAAAGAAAACTCGGCCCGACCCGAAGTGGACGGCGAGGTAGGCTGACTACGTTTGGATGCCTCAAACGCCGAGTTTAGGACCTCGTCAACCTCTTGGGCCTCTTTAGTGAACTCTTTGTCTGGTTCGGCGACTACCTCTACCACCGGCTCGACGTCTTGCCCCGAGTTAGAGGCTTCGAGACCAACTTGTCTGAGACTCTTGAAGCTAGGGAAAATAAGAGTCGCAAGCTGTCGATCGCCGGATGGAATTGGAATATTGTTAGCGGCCGAAAAAGTAGTGTAAGTAGGTTCGTATCGAAGAAGTATGTGGGCCGCTCTCCCTTGCTTCTGTAAGTTCGGACGGCCGAAGTATCCGAATGCAGTTGCAACCTGCGAAAAACCGCGTCATCGACAGAAACCAGAATCTTCTTCAAATTACTGCCTGCAAAGGCAAGGGGTTAGACACAGGGGGAAAGCCGAGTAAAAGAAAAGTTCAGTAAAATACAAGGAGTCACACGGCAACCTGGTTCACCCCTCCGTCTGGGAATAGGGTCTAGGCGATCCTCGCCTTCGCCAAATTCCCAGTTCCCTCGGATATTGACCATTACGTCATCCACACGCTTGCCAGAACTGGCGAACATGGTTACCAAATGATGGTCAGTATCCTTGGCCCTAAGAAAGTACCGCCCAAGCCGACCGGAGGATTTGGCTAAAGCATAGCAGTGCTAAATGGCCGGAACCCCAAGGTCGATCCTGGGGCGCCAGTTCAACTATACGATCCCCATTACGATCTGAAAAAAGTTCACGTTGGGCTGAGAATGAATCAAACCCCAATAGCGGAGGACGGCCCTAAGGAATAGATGTAGGAGAAAGCGAACCCCGCCCTCTGCAATGGATAGGAGAGGAAAGACGATTGAATTTTGATCCTCTCTCTTCATATCCAGACTATTGTCCGTCACTAGAGATAGATGAACATCGTCAGGGATGGAAAAATGTTGCCGAAATCTGGAGACATGAACCTCAGAAAGGAGGTCTTTCAAGTGTTTGGCCATTTTCATGGGAAATAAAGGGTTCACCAAAATGAAAGTGATAAACAAAAAGTAAGATTGCAAAGAAAAGAGAAGAAGACTTATGAGGAACAAGGGAGACGAGGGTAGACGGAGAAGAGTTGCAGAGAATGCAAGTCAGAGAAGGGATATCTGCTGGCGGTCCAAGAGTCTTGAATACTCGACGAACTGTGCATTCGAAAGGACTGAAATTTCAAATCACAATAAATGCGAGATGCACGGTTGAGGCGGGAAAGCTTAATGATGAACGAAAAGGTGTGCGCATCCTGACATCTGTATTGGGGTACGCGAAGCCGCCTTACCTATTTTAACCTTTCCAATTCAAGACCAAACACGCCGATTAACTTTCGTCAATGGGGAGTTCGGGGGGCAATTGTGGGGGCCGAATAATGGAAAGATCAAATGGTTTGTACCTTTGGAAGACTGATATTAATCGGCTATATCCTACGAGAGCCGGGAGCCGAATAGAATATATGTGCCGAATAAAGCATAAGTCCTTAGGGCCGAATAAAGGAAAGGGCAATGATTAAAAAGTAGGCCCTGGCCTGAGGATCAAGAAGAACAGGTATAAATACAGGAACAACGGTTATGTAAAGGTATGTAAGAATCACTTCATAAAAACTGGTAAATAAGCTATCCTGAGTGTCTGAACTAACTAGTCCGTCGGAGTGCTAATTCCGGCACCCCCGACCGGAGTGCTCGTGTCTTTTCAGGTGACTAGCTGAGGATCACCAGCATCTCCCAAGATCTGAAGAGTATTTCCAAACCTCATTCCCCACAGAATAATTTCTCCAAAGTCATATGAAAAGAACAAGTAAAAAATTTCCAAAAAGTAGGGCCCAAGCCAAACAAAATATTGAAATTGACTCATAGGGGTCGACCCTCGCGACAATGGTGTCGACCCTTAAGAAGAAAAACTGAGACACTTGTGTATGGCAGCAGAAAAGGGTCAACCCTTGGAAGCAGTGGCGTCAACCCTATATTCAATAGTGAATTCTAGGAACACAGCTAGATAGGTGTCGACAGCACCCAGATTGGTGTCGACCCCAGAGATCAAAAATCAGGACAAGTGTCGACATCACCAAGACAGGAGTCTATAGACTCGACTTTCTTCGCGCGCGCCCCCCTTTGGAGTGGCTCGAATTGGTCTCCTACAATTTAGACTCCTGTCACGGTTCTGAATCTAATCTCACAAAGTGCAAAGTGAGACTGATAAACACCAAAGAGTCTAATTCGGCAAATCATTTTGGAAAATCAGATTTTGAATCAAATAATGCCAAAACTGGACTACTTTGCCAGATTACAGAGTCGCCACCTAAATATTTTGTTTTGGGAAATTTAGGAAACCCTAACTCGTGCCAAAGGCCATGTGCCCGTCATCACCAAAGTTGCATCGGCTCGGGAACTTGGGTACGAGAGGGGAAGGTTCTGAAATGAGCACCACTGCTCGCCCGATCAAAGGATTGGCCTCTACTAAGCAAGATATGTTGTTTTATAAACACATGTGTTCTTATTCTAATTATTAGCTAACTTTACTATGTGATGCACACAAGTATAGACTAAATCGCAAGAATTGGAACAAATCAACTCATGTTTGTTTTCGAAAACGGTTTGAAGGTGCCACCTGCAAGTGGGCTAAAACGCGGATTTACCACCCTCAAGTGGGCTTAAAACATAATGATTTTCCACTTCGCAAAGTGGGCTTAAAACTCACAATCATCGAATTGTTCCAATTCAAGCAACAAAGCCTCCATCCACTGGCATTCATGCAGTTAAGCAAGTAAGAAAATAGCCCCATGGCAAGCATGTGAAACATGACATCACTCACACTTATGCAAGTAAGCTAAAGCGTAGAACTTACAGTGTACTTCGAGCCAAAACAAAAGCTAGTTAGAAACAATGCATGATCCTAACTATACAAGATGCCTAATGCAACACATGCTATAATGCAATTAATAGGCTCGGCTACTAAGATAGCATATGAATGCAACACATTGATAACATGCGATAAACACGTATTCAAATAAGTGTATTGAAATACGATGCGGTTTGAATGATACACCGAGCCCGGTACATGCAAGAGAAATGAATGATGCACGCATGCGAGCATAAGGTAAGCTAATTGAAATGTGTCCCTAATCTAAGCATAGAAAGTAGTTAAATAAAAAGGAGAAAGACGTGGGGTTGCAAGAGATGCACACACACACGCACACTTGTTACAACATTGCGCCCTCTCGAAGGAGGGTTCGAATGAATAACCTAAGCTACACTAAGCTAAGCTAATCTAACTAATCCAATTAAACTAATTAGACTAATTATTACACAACAAATTGAATAAATAGTAAACTACTTACTAATTATTACAACACAACATAAAGAAATAGCTAAGCTAAAGCTACTTAATTATTACAACAATCAATGCAAATTAACAAAGTAATTAACATATTAAACTATTCTGCTACTACTCTGCTCTAGGATGTAGAAGATGAATGCATTCGGTTTTTTGCCCCGAAAGCCCACCGGTTTGCTCTGGAGAGGCTCTGTTTACAGGGTTACTCCAAGAACTTTCTGCTCCACCTTACCAATTCACTGTTGAAAGAAGCACCAGTGGCTTGCCGGCAATGATTGGTTGCTGCCGGACATCTGCTGGCCAAAGATGAAGCATAGCCGGCCATCAGTAAGCCACTGTCGGCCACTGGTGTGCTGAATCACCACACTGCAACAGAGCACAAACAGAGGAAAAATGAGGGTTTTCCAAGAACATGTTTGTATTGTGCATCTCCTTATCATCTCAAAACATCAAAGGAGTGGCACTCTTGAATCCAAAACCACCAATCAAGCATTTTCAATGCATGATGGCCAAAGATCCAAGTTGTACACTTTCAATAAATGCACAAATAAGACACTAGACCACTACCTTGTCATGAATGATCAAAGGCAATGGAGACAAATGAGATTGGCTCATTTCATCACTTTGAGTATGAAATGGACTAATCTACCTTGTGTTCAATATAACGTTCGATTGAACACATGCAATACACACATAACATGCTTATCTTGGTCATGTTTTACTTGGTTCATTTTATTTACTCATTTTAGCATTACCAAGCCATTCTTTAATTGGTTAAGTCCAAGATGAGTGTCTTCTAATGAGAGAAGGGTAAACCAAAAGATGGTTTAAGACATGAGAGAGATCATGTTTTTGGCTAGGAGGAACCCTCAAAAGAGAGCTAAAGCCATTGCGCACAAGTTCTATCTCAGGCTTAAACACAATCATAAGATTAACCACCCTCAAAACAAATAGAAAAATGAAGAAATTAGGGAGGTTATAGATTTTTTTAATGCTGAAATGGCATGCAAAAGACACTAAATCATGCAAGCAACACGTGCACAACATGTTCAAAAGCCAAAAGCATTAAACTAGTGAAGAACATTACACTAGAGGCATGCAATATCAAGCTCAAATGATCAAACCAGCTTTGGACAGAGCTACAACATGCCAAAAGAGTGGCTAAAACATGCTAAGATAGAAGCATAACAGGCAAGAAAAACATGTTCACATGTTAGCTCACAAGCAAGGCTCACAACACAACTCTCAAAAGCAATGAAAGAGTGATATATGTGAGAGTGTGATAGAGATATATGCACTGAAATCATATGTAAAATGATGCTATGGCATGCAATCATCTCATGCAAAACATGTTAGAGGCCTTAAAACAAAAAGCTAGTGAAGGTCTTTGCACTACAACCATGAAAGACGAAGCTCATATGACCAAGACAGCTCAAAACAAAGCTAAAGCATGCTAAATCAGTAGCAAAAACGTGCTGAGATCAAGTCACAAAAAGGTAGAAAAACATGCTCACATGTTAGGCTATCTACACTTGCAAACAAGACACAGGAAGGGGAGGCCAACCCCTCCTATTTTGGACCTCAAAACATGGTTTTTGTCACTAAAAAACCTCTCAGTTTCAGTGGTAAAAAGGCCCAAAAAGTTTGATTTGAAGGTGATGAGAAATGGTGCAAAAAGCTTAACAAGCTAAAGAGCAAAAAATGGGGGGACAACCCCCTAACTCACGAAGGCTCAAACCACTACTTTTAGGACTGAAAAAAAAAAAATTTACATGCCAAAAACAGTTTGCAAAGGTGGCAAAAAGATGGCAAAGCAAGTATGAAAAACAAGCTTAAAGGGAGAGAGTTATACCTCTTGAAGCACAACACAATTTTAGACAACAAAACCAAGCAAAATCACCTTCAAGAGCTCCAAGAAGACCTTCTAGACCCTTAGCTCCAAGATAACCAACTTTGGTCAAGGATGTATAGGTAAGGAGAAGTGTAGCTACACTTGTATGCACAAATGTTCTAGAGAGAGAAATGGAGAGAGAGAGAGAGAGAGAGAGAATTATAGGGAGAGAGACTCCTCAAAATATTTCACTCCTAAAATGTTTCTCCCCTTCAAAACAATAGATAAGGCTCTCTATATATAGAAGAATGCAAGCTTAGGTCGAAAATATCCCAAAAGGGACAGCTGGAACAGCTGGAACACAAATATCTACAAAAATCTGACTTTTTCCATCAATGGCCGGCAAGCCATCATTTATAGCCATCACATGTCCATTTCTGGCCGACAAGGGTCACTCTTGGATGGTAGGGGGCCGGCAAAGGCCATTCAAGGCCGGCATACGGCCCGAAAAGCCCATCCATGGCCAGGAAACTCCACCTCCGGTTGGCTAGAAAAATCTGCTTTTTGGGCCCAACTTCAAATGGACATATCTCCTTCATCTTAACTCATTTGCAGGTCATTCTTGAGCCTAAATTAAAGCCTTGGAAGTCTTATTTCCAATGGTGGCAGCCTCACATCAAAATTCTAAGTGTTCTAAGAGATATCCCTCTTTTAGTGAAGACTGCTCAGTTTTAATTCTACCCGGATTCATGCCCGACTTCTTCTCCAACTTGGTTTCTTCTCTCCTCTCCCATTTTCTTCAACTCCAAACCTTTAAATAAAGTGTTTTGAAAGATTTTTCAAAGATTTCACCTCTTTTCCATTCATTTTCACTTTGTCCTTGCTCTGTTTATCGAAAAGTGCAACATTTAACAGAATGCAAGCGTTAGAACATCGTAGGAACTTTTTCAAAAATATTTTGAAAGAGTGGGTTTTAAGATCTAAAATCTTTTGGTCAAAATGGCTTTGGCCCAAAAAATGGGGTATAAGGTTGGGATTTGAAGCTCCTCTTGCCGAAGAAATTGAACCTTTGCACTGCACACCTCATCACCAAGTAAACAATCAGTGGCATCCAAGTCTTAAGGGCAGTCAAAATGGGGTGTCTACAGTTGCCTCTCTTTGACAGGGCTCAGAGTTATGAAATGACGTGAGTGAATGTCAAAGCCTAGAGACAACCCATTTTTGACAAGGCTGAAGACTTGGACAAATAAACAAAGCGCAGATGCAGTTGGTTGAAGCCGAAGGTTGCCTACGTATCCCTTTGCAAGGAATCAAACCAGCGTAGTTTAGAGGCACGATGCAAAATGATACACAATTGTAATGAAATCATACAAATGATATACGATGTATTTGAATCATCAAACCACTAGCAATACAAAACCACACAAATATCATAAAGGGATGGAGATGCAAAATCAAACTATATTTAACATACAAAAGGTGTCGAAACCCTCAGACCACAATTCTTTTAGTGGGATAGGTGCATGCACATGCAGAACTATGTGTTTTGCAGAAAGAATACAAGTAATTGGGTGGTATGATATAAGTGAGGAATGATTTGCTGAGGAAAGATTGTGATCCTAAATGCTAAATGCAACAAAACAAAGTACAATGCAATGGAAGCAATTGAGGAAGTGAATAAGGTGCGTGGCCAAACCACATCTTACCTAGAAAAGGCATGGGCACAAAACAGACCACGTCTAACACAGAAAAGGTGCCAACACCCTCAGACCACAATTCTCTTAGTGGAATAGGCGCGTACACATTATCACAAAATCGTGGTTCAACGAAGGAAATGTATAAGCACATGCCAAACTAAGCTTAACATGAAAAGGATGCAGGTGATAAGATGGTATGATGTAATGGATGAAACAGGTGGTGCAGTAGATGCAAAAGGGTGACATACTCCAACCACATTGGAATCGTGAGAGAATGAAGAAAAAATCCCAAACATGCTGAAATCGTGTGAGGAAAGAAACACTCAAACCATGCTGGAATCGTGAGAAGAGGTCCGAAAACAAACCAATCAGGAGTGCGCTCCACGCGTCCTGAGATAAATTCCAAACACGCTGAAATCGTGTGAGGAAAAGAAAACTCTAACCACGATGAAATCCTGAGAAGAGGTCCGAAAACAACCAACCAGTGGCGCGTTCCACGCAACTTGAGATAAATTCCAAACACGTTGAAATCATGTGAGGAAAAAGACACTTTAATCACGCTGAAATCGTGAGAAGAGGTTCGAAGAAAAGCAATCAAGAGCGCGCTCCACGTAACCTGAGATTAATTCCAAACATGCTGAAATCGTGTCAGGAAAGAGACACTCTAATCACGCCGAAATCGTGAGAAGAGGTTTGAAGAAAAGCAATCAGGAGCACACTCCACGCAACCTGAGATAAATTCCAAACACGCTGAAATCGTGTAAGGAAAGAGACACTCTAATCATGCCGAAATCGTGAGAAGAGGTTCGAAGAAAAGTAATCAGGAGCATGTTCCACGCAACCTGAGATAAATTCCAAACACGCTGAAATCGTGTGAGGAAATAGACACTCTAATCATGCCAAAATCATGAGAAGAGGTTCAAAAGAAAACCAATCAGGAGCGCATTCCGCGCATCCTGAGATAACTTCCAAACACGCTGAAATCGTGTGAGGAAATAAACACTCTAACCATGCTGAAATCGTGAGAAGAGATCCGAAAACAACAACTCAGGGGCGTGTTCCACGCAACCTGAGATAAATTCCAAACACGCTAAAATCGTGTGAGGAAAGGAGCACTCTAACCATGTTGAAATCGTGAGAGGAGATCCGAAAATAACTACTCAAGGGCACGTTCCACGCATCCTCAGACAAGCCTCGGGGGACAACGATCCTAAACACTGCTCAGTGTAAAAGGATAAATGATACAAGATAGCACAAGATGCAAATAAATGCAATAAGTGCGATGATATGATACATGTTACAAGCAATGTATGATGTTTAGGGAATGCAATAAACAAACAAAGCGGCGCTTTAAAAAGCACCTCATGGGATGAGTGGCGATGAACCGCTATACTCTGACGGGGATCTCCCCTTCGTGTTCTTCGAATTCTTACCTTTAACTCACAGTTCAAAAGTCCTGAAATGATGACAAGGGTTCTTCACGTAGAACACTTTGAATGCCACTTTTCTTCATGATCATATTCACAACTTTCCCTATTCTCCAACGGGATGACAGACTAGGTTGGTTCAGTATCCAGAATTGAGGCACATACATGCTATCTCAATCTATGGGGCAACCAAACAGATTTCAAGCCGAGGATACACCCCTGGGTATTTAAACCAAACTTTAGTCTCGGAAATTCCAAACCTTTGTGTTCTAGGCATCGCCATTTGAACTCTAGTTTCTACCGTCGCAGTTGGTCTCCTAGGAACTCATTGCAAACACAGCCAAGATGGCTCTGGAAGGGAATGGTATTTGGAAGAGCACTTTTGATCACCATTCTGGCTTGAAGCATGCTTGAACTTGAGCTTGAGGTAGAGGTACACTTGTGCTTCGGAGCATTGACAAGGCCTGAGGAGGTACATCCGGAGTGCAATCTCAGAACTTTATGAAGTTGAAACAAACTCAGATGCTTCGATTTTCCCTCTTTTCTTTTGCTTTGCAGGCCGGAACCTCTGTAGCTTCAGATAGGTCCTGGTTCTATTGTTCTCACATGACCTGGGTTGAACCCTGTAGTTTATGAAAGAAATAATCTTGTTTTGCACAAAGGTGGAGAATGGCACAGCACTCTGAGCACAAAACGACTTATTTTTGAAATTGAAATTGAGAAATGAGTTCTCAACTGGGTATTGAGCCTACGACTGACCACAGTCAAAACGACTCAACAAAGGGAAAATAAAGTAAAACAACACATCTATTGACATTCGAAACAACTCAAAACAAGAATCGAGACAAACAAAAACACACACACAACACTCACATCCCAGTTCACGAGGAGCCAGTTTCTTCAAGTATTGTTTCCCATCGTTTCTCATTTGTGATCCTCATATCACTATGGCACTCAATCTCCAGTTTTCTGGGGAAAAAAAAAAAAAGAAAACCCTTTTCTCACTTTTTCCTCTCAGCGCTTATATCTCTATTTTTCAATCTCTCTTACTTTTTTATCCTTCCCCTGGGTGGTTGATGGATAAGCAAGAAGTTGTGGGCTCTTGCCCCTGGTATTCTACCAGATTCTTCTTTTTTCGCTCACAACTAGTGAGTTTCTCCCACAAAGGGGTTGCGGTGCGACCAGATACGTAGCAAATCCACACCTGACATCGGTTGACGATGCCTTTGGCTTAGCTTGATTGTCCCACCGGCCAGATATACAATTGATTGGCCTCACACATTGCGTTTTCTACGCTTCTATTCTGAGTCAGATACCAATTTGAGCGTGATAGTCCCAGATAAGGGAAATGAATATCCAACTCTATTTCCAATTCGTGCTTCGCACTTGGCTTCATACCTCGCTGCTTGGAGGATGAGAGAGCTTTTAGCCCTTTGTTGTTAGCTTTAGTTGTGCTCTTTTCAGCAAGTATGGTGCCTTTCTGGCAAGTATGGTGCCAACGGGAAAAAAATAGAAAACCTAACTCAACTGTGCCCCTAGTTCATCATTTTGACCATTTTTTGTTTTTGGCTTCCTACTAAAACAATTTTAATCAATATGAGAGTTAGATTAACATGCTTGCTCGTCCTACTAAAACAATTTTAATCAATATGAGAGTTAGATTAACATGCTTGCTCGATTTTCTGATTTGAAATCATGCAAGCCAGGTTGTGAGCACTGAAAATTTTCCTTTTTTAGGTCCAAGAAATGGTCCAGATTTAAAAAAATGGAATAATTTTTGAGAAAATTAGTCAACCTCATTAAAAACAATCTTCAAAACTATTTTAACAAATGACCATTGCTCAATTAACGTGGAATCTACTCTTGAGATGCACAACCTCAGATCTGAACTTTGAATCGTCTTGCAGCTGAATCTTTCTAACAGAATAGGATAGTCCGAATTTGAACGAAGACAAGCCAATTTGCACATGGATAATATAGCCAAGTTTGAATAAGGATAAACCAATCAACATGGATGAGCCAAGCAGGCTGAAAATGATTGGGGCCGAACTTCGGAATGAAGTTGCCTACGTATCCCAAACATGGGAATCAGGCCGTACGTAGTTCCGGGTTGAAGTTCACTGGGGTGTTGACACTCTCCTTTTACGCTCTAACTTTTGCCAAGGCCGCCCTTCTGGGTTTTCAACCTTGCGAGCTATTTTTCTTTTCATTTCTTTTTTTCTTTTTTTTTTCTTCTTCTTTTCTTTTCTTTTTTTCTCCATTTCCATTTTTTCATTTTTGTTCTTTTTCTTTTCTTTTCATTTTCTTTTTCTCGCTCTAAGTTTTGCCTGGGTCGCCCTTTTGGGTTTTCAGCCCAGCGAGCATCTCAAGGGTAAAAAAGTTTAACTTGTCCATGTTGATCGGTTTTGAGATCTCGAAGCCATCTGAATCCAGGAGAATGGTTGTTGTTCGCTGATAATGTAGGAGTCCATCCAATTGAGTCTGAATTTGCCCCTAGTGTTGCGGATAGGAACTCGATTGTCCTTCAGCAATAAACTTTCTTATCTCCATTTCTTGGATTTGGCTTTCTTGCCAGTCTTCATTGGTTGGCGAAATGACCCATATTTTGAATCTTTGAGCACAATTGACATTTTTGCCCTTGGTTCACTTCTAATCTAGCTTTGCAAGCTTCCTTTGATAACATCTGAACTTATTGCCCCTAGTTCAAGGGTTATTTCCGATCCGGCCATACAAGCCTCATGTTTTGGTTGATCATTGAACATTCTGAATCAAAGTTCAAGGTTTGAAAGGAAAAAGGGGTCGAGTCTCGAGGCCAAGGGTGATCCTATGCTGCACAATCTCAAGATCAATTCCATACATGTCTTTGCAGGACCACTCAAAATATTTTGTGAAATCTTTTAAGAACGCGACTAGTCGCCCGCGCTACAGACAATGCAGAACCAATCTGGATCAAGCCAGGATCCTTCTCAGTACTCACATTAACAAACATGATCTAAATCATTAAGGGCTTAGCATGCCTCTTTTTCTCTCAGTTGATCAATTTTTGTAAATCCCGAGGAATTCCTCCCTCTTTGTTTTCATCACAGTGTTAGAAAAGTTTTGAAAAACTTAGGTCAATGCAATGATTTAAAGGCACAGAAAAGTAGGTGAAAAGCTCTGCCATTTCATTCAAAACTTTTGGCACAACTGGCTCAATGGCAGAAACAGATGCAAAAAAGAGTGTAAAAGACAAACACAAAACAAGATAGTGATGTCCAAGGTAACACCCCCGAAATCACCCGACTCTAACATAACAGAACTGACTCGATACAACAAGACAGACTCGATACAATACAACTAAACTGACTCAATACCCAAATCAAAAAGCACAATAAACAGCATTCACAAATTGCTCAAAACAGTGCGTGACATCGACTACATCTGGAGTAAAATAAGCGCCATTAGCAAGTGGTTTATCCCTCGATTACATAATCACATTATCCCCCAAGTTCATCGATCCAGTACCGATAGACTTTGCAGGACCTGGTGCGACGATGACCTCTTTATCAATTAGATCTTGTAGTTCATGGCAAAGACAAAAACAAATATTAGTGTCATAGCTGGCTTGTTGATGGAAGGCACAGTACTTGGCCGAATTATACTTAGTTGGAAGGGGATCCAGGAGAGGCCGAGGCTCAAGGGGTTTGAGATGGCCTTGTCCAACGAGGATTTGGAGAGCTTTGGACAAAGTCATGTAGAGGGGATTGAAGACCCTCTGGCCTCGAGGTTGGTAATTCGAGGTTTGTGGAGTATTGGATGTACCAACAAAGGGGTTGGCAGGTGCTGATTCGATTTGATGATCTCTCCCGAGTGTAGGACTGGAGCTGAAAAATGCGTTTTTGATACGACATCCTTCTTCTCGGCTTGCCCCTTGATTCAGAATGCTCTCATCCAAAGTGGCAAAAGTGTCATCTACAGTCTTTACAACAACTGTGAGCACTTGTTGTTTGGTCAGTCCTTCAGCCTTCAAAGCCTCAAAAGCCCACAGAAGGTGTTCATGGGGACCAATGCCTACCCTTGCCTTGTTCTTGCCATTTGCCTCTACTTTGCCAAGGGATTGGGTCACTATATCAGAGCGGAGCCCAGTTGTTGTCGACACGTCATTGCCTAGACCTGGGATGGCTTTAGGTTGGCCACTGTAGACGTCCCCGAACGCCCCGGGAGGACGAGTCCCCTCTCCCCGTTCTGTTTGTTTTGCGGGTCTACTACAGTTCAGGACTCTCAAATTGTCACGGTTCTTAATCTGAACCAAAGAGTCCAAATCCGGCAAATCGTTTTGAGAGAAAAACAGATTTTTAGAAAAGAAGTGTCAAACATGGACTGCTTTGCCAGATACAGAGTCGCCACCTAAATATTTTTATGGGGGAATTTAGGAAACCCTAACTCAGTGCCAAAGGCCACGTGTCCGTCATCACCAAAGTTGCCTCGGCTCGGGAGCTTGGGTGCGATTGGGGAAGGTCAGCTATGACCACCCCCTCTCGCCCGATCCGAAGATCGGCCTCTACTAACCATGATATCCAGTTTTGAAAACGTTATGTGTTCTTATTCCATTTATTAGCCTAGAATTACTATGTTATGCGCGCAGCAAACAAGTATAGACCAAATCGCCTAAATTGGAACAAAACATTGCATGTTCGTTTTGAAGATGGTTTGCTACTCGCAAGTAGGCTAAAATGCAGGTTTTGCCACCCTCGAGTGGGCTTTTAGAAAAGATGGTTTTGCCATTATCTAGTGGGCTTAAAACTCACAGTTTTAATGCATTATTCCAATTTAGGTAATTCAACCTCCATCCACAGGCATTCAAGCAGTTATATCACATAAGCAGCTAGCCTCATGGTAATCATGCTGTTATGGCAACACTCACACGCATGCGGTATGCTAAAGCATAAATGCTTATCGAGTACTCCAAGCCAAAACAGAAACTAGTTAGTAATCATATGCATGATCCTAGTTTAAGATGGCTAATGCAACACATGCGAAATGCAACTATAAATGGGCTCGGCTATTCTAAACATGGCATGTGAAATGCTACAACTAACACGTATTCAATTTGGAATTGAAACACAATGCAGTTAGCATGATGTGCCGAGCCTGGTGTATGCAAGACAAATGTATGAATGCACGCATGCATAGCATAAGGTATGCTAATTTGAATATGCCCTAGTCTACCATCATAAGCGGGTAAATAAAAGGGAAGAAAGACGTGGGGTTGGAAGACATACACACACTCACGCACACTTATTACACAATTGCCCTCACTCGGAGGGTCCAAATAAATATTACAGTCTGAATAAATAATACTAAGTTAATTATTACAGAATTTCTAATTAATTAACAAATTAAACGCAGAATTAAAGTGGCCGCAGCCCCTGCCTCGAAATGCGTGGATGATGCATGCTTGACTCGTCTTGCCCGAAAATCCGTACCATGCCATTGTTGCCTCTGTTTACACTGCCTTGCCCCTCTGAGGACTGCCAAAGTCCAAGGGCATGCTCTCTGGATGTTGGGGAATACCACCGACCAAGTAGAAACACCACCGGCCTAATAGGATGATCACCGGCCGCCTCTTAACCTGTCGGCCACAGATTACTGGCCGGTCGGCACTATATTTAGCCGACCGGCCAAAGCTTCCTGCAGAACCTGCAATTGACAGCAGCAGAGGGCAAGTAGTGTATGGCATGGAATTTTCAGGCAAGTGTATGCATGGCCACACCCCCTATCATGCAGTGGACTCAAGGGAGCATGGCCCTTGACCCTCGGGCCACCAATTGCGCATTTCGATGCATGATGGCCGAAGAGTCAAGTATGCATTTCAATGTCAAATGCAATACACACAAAACGTACAAGGGGCCCAACCTCAATCATGGTTGATCAAGAGGCGAGGCAATGCACAACGATGCACATGCGACTTAAGCATGCAAGCAAACATACAAACATGCAATGCAACTATATGGCACACATAATGCTAACAACATAACATGCACAACGCATTGAAACATGGTATACACAATACAGGGTGGACTTATACTAACATGAATGGACCTAAGCCACACTCACATCAGTAGCCATTAGGTGAAAATGAGACTCTCGAAATGCGTGCACGCATGCACGCAAACCGAGGACCGAACCTAAGACATAACATGTAACTCAAACAAGACATGGCAAGGGATGCAAGATGGCATGCAAACTCACAAATTTCAGCACTGAAATATGATGCTAACCAGCCCCAAAACATGGAAAATGGCACCCGATGCATGAGATGAAACCCGAAATTCGAAATTAGGCACATGGAATGACTTATAGCTATACAAAGCATGCATTATTTGATCATGAAGCATGAAGACAGAGCCAAGGCAGTCCCAAAACATGAACATTTCCAGTTCAAAGCATGGCCAAAAGATGCTAGCATGGTGGACAAAATAGCATGCAATCTTGACTAGCAATCATGGTTTACATGGCAAGTATATGAAGAAAACGTAATCTCACCAAACCAGAAAAAAAACAGTGAATAAATCATGTGAAAATAGGCCCAAATAACCACTGATATGCAACCATGGTATGCAAAAATAATGAGTTACTTTGGAGGGCCATGCAAGGAGTTATTAAGCACATGCAAGGTAGACATTTAGCATGGCATAAAAAACTATGAAAATAAAATATGGTAGTCCTAAAACTCACCAAATTGACCCTGGAAAGTGACTTCGAAGCATGCAAGGTAGGGTCTCTTTGGAAGGCCAAAAAGGCCACCAAACAAGAGAAGGAGAGAGGGGGTCACCCCCCTCTAATCTTGGCTCTCAAAATAGTGTTCCAGCCACTGAAAATCCACTGGATTTCAGTGGCTAGAAGGCCAAACAAAGGCCAATGCAAGTGCTCACATGTATGGCTCAAAACATGAAGAAATAAGGCATGCAAGGAAGGAGATGACCTCAAACAAGAAAATGCCCTTAATAAAACATGAAGATGATGTCAAAAAAAGCCTTTTTCCAGTTTATAACAAATCTCAAAAACAAACACAAATAGGGCTAAACTATCATGCAAGAAAAAGGCCCAAAAGAGGGATAAAGAAACAAATGATAGATTCTGGAATGCAACACATGCAAAAGTGCAACTATAGCAGGCTCGGCTATTCTAAACATGGCATATGAAATGCTACAACTAACATGTATTCAATTCGGAATTGAAACACAATGCAGTTAGCATGATGTGCCGAGCCTGGTGCATGCAAGACAAATGTATGAATG
>NW_021024720.1:1712398-1749071 GCF_004153795.1 Camellia sinensis
AGTACTTGGCCAATTAATCTTAGTTGGAGGGGATCCAGGAGAGGCCGAGGCTCAAGGGGTTGAGATGGCCTTGTTCCAACGAGGATTTGGAGAGCTTTGGACAAAGTCATGTTAGAGGGGATTGAAGCCTCTGGCCTCGAGGTTGGTAATTCGAGGTTTGTGGAGTATTGGCATGTACAAACAAAGGGGTTGGCAGGTGCTGATTCGATTGATGATCTCTCCCGAGTGTAGGACTGGAGCTGAAAAATGCGTTTTTGATTACGACATCCTTCTTCTCGGCTTGCCCCTTGATCAGAATGCTCTCATCCAAAATGGGCAAAAAGTTCATCTACAGTCTTTACAACAACTGTGAGCACTTTGTTGTTGGTCAGTCCTTCAGCCTTCAAAGCCTCAAAAAGCCCACAGAAGGTGTTCATGGGGACCAATGCCTACCCTTGCCTTGTTCTTGCCATTTGCCTCTACTTTGCCAAGGGATTGGGTCACTATATCAGAGCGGAGCCCAGTTGTTTGTCGACACGTCATTGCCTAGACCTGGGATGGCTTTAGGTTGGCCACTGTTAGACGTCCCCGAACGCCCCGGGAGGACGAGTCCCCTTCCCCGTCTGTTGTTTTGCGGGTCTACTACAGTTCAGACTCTTCAAATTGTCACGGTTCTTAATCTGAACCAAAGAGTCCAAATCCGGCAAATCGTTTTGAGAGAAAACAGATTTTTAGAAAGAGTGTCAAACATGGACTGCTTTGCCAGATACAGAGTCGCCACCTAAATATTTTATTGGGGGAATTTAGGAAACCTAACTCAGTGCCAAAGCCACGTGTCCGTCATCACCAAAGTTGCTCGGCTCGGGAGCTGGGTGCGATTGGGAAGGTCCAGCTATGACCACCCCCTCTCGCCCGATCCGAAGATCGGCCTCTTACTAACCATGATATCAGTTTTGAAAACGTTATGTGTTCTTATTCCATTAGTAGCCTAGAATTTACTATGTTTATGCGCGCAGCAAACAAGTATAGACAAATCGCCTAAATTGGAACAAAACATTGCATGTTTCGTTTTGAAGATGGTTGCTACTCGCAAGTAGGCTAAAATGCAGGTTTTGCCACCTCGAGTGGGCTTTTAGAAAAGATGGTTTTGCCATTATCTAGTGGGCTTAAAACTCACAGTTTTAATGCATTATTCCAATTTAGGTAATTCAACCTCATCCACAGGCATTCAAGCAGTTATATCACATAAGCAGGCTAGCCTCATGGTAATCATGCTGTTATGGCAACACTCACACGCATGCGGTATGCTAAGCATAAATGCTTATCGAGTACTCCAAGCCAAAACAGAAACTAGTTAGTAATCATATGCATGATCCTAGTTTAAGATGGCTAATGCAACACATGCGAAATGCAACTATATAATATGGGCTCGGCTATTCTAAACATGGCATGTGAAATGCTAACAACTAACACGTATTCAATTTGGAATTGAACACAATGCAGTTAGCATGATTGTGCCGAGCCTGGTGTATGCAAGACAAATGTATGAATGCACGCATGCATAGCATAAGGTATGCTAATTTGAATATGCCTAGTCTACCATCATAAGCGGGTAAATAAAAGGGGAAGAAAGACGTGGGGTTGGAAGACATACACACACTCACGCACACTTATTACACATTGCCCTCACTCGGAGGTCCAAATAAATATTACAGTCTGAATAATAATACTAAGTTAATTATACAGAATTTCTAATTAAATTAACAATTAAACGCAGAATTAAAGTGGCCGCAGCCCCTGCCTCGAAATGCGTGGATGATGCATGCTTAACTCGTCTTGCCCGAAAATCCGTACCATGCCATTGTTGCCTCTGTTTACACTGCCTTGCCCCTCTGAGGACTGCCAAAGTCCAAGGGCATGCTCTCTGGATGTGGGAATACCACCGACCAAGTAGAAACACCACCGGCCTAATGGATGATCACCGGCGCCTCTTAACCTGTCGGCCACAGATTACTGGCGGTCGGCACTATATTTAGCCGACCGGCCAAAGCTTCCTGCAGAACCTGCAATTGACAGCAGCAGAGGGCAAGTAGTGTATGGCATGGAATTTTCAGGCAAGGTGTATGCATGGCCACACCCCCTATCATGCAGTGGACTCAAGGGAGCATGGCCCTTGACCCTCGGGCCACCAATTGCGCATTCGATGCATGATGGCCGAAGAGTCAAGTATGCATTTCAATGTCAAATGCAATAACCACAAAACGTACAAGGGGCCCAACCTCAATCATGGTTTGATCAAGAGGCGAGGCAATGCACAACGATGCACATGCGACTTAAGCATGCAAGCAAACATACAAACATGCAATGCAACTATATGGCACACATAATTGCTAAACATAACATGCCACAACGCATTGAACATGGTATACACAATAACAGGGTGGACTTATACTAACATGAATGGACCTAAGCCACACTCACATCAGTAGCCATAGGTGAAAATGGACTCTCGAAATGCGTGCACGCATGCACGCAAAACCGAGGACCGAACCTAAGACATAACATGTAACTCAAACAAGACATGGCAAGGGATGCAAGATGGCATGAAACTCACAAATTTCAGCACTGAAATATGATGCTAACCAGCCCCAAAACATGGAAATGGCACCCGATGCATGAGATGAAACCCGAAATTCGAAATTAGGCACATGGAATGACTTATAGCTATACAAAGCATGCATTATTTGATCATGAAGCATGAAGAAAGAGCCAAGGCAGTCCCAAAACATGAACATTTCCAATTCAAAACATGGCCAAAAGATGCTAGCGTGGTGGACAAAATAGCATGCAATCTTGACTAGCAATCATGGTTTACATGGCAAGTATATGAAGCAAATGTAATCTCACCAAACTAGCAAAAAATCAGTGAATAAAATCATGTGAAAATAGGTCCAAATAACCACTGATATGCAACCATGGTATGCAAAAATAATGAGTTACTTTGGAGGGCCATGCAAGGAGTTATTAAGCACATGCAAGGTAGACATTTAGCATGGCATAAAAAAACTATGAAAATAAAATATGGTTAGTCCTAAAACTCACCAAATTGACCCTGGAAAGTGACTTCAAAGCACGCAAGGTAGGGTCTCTTTTGAAAGCCAAAAAGGCCACCAAACAAGAGAAGGAGAGAGGGGGTCACCCCCCTCTAATCTTGGCTCTCAGAACAGGTTCCAGCCACTGAAAATCCACTGGATTTCAGTGGCTAGAAGGCCAAACAAAGCATGCAATTGGGCTTAGGTGTAAGGCTCAAACAAGGGACAATCAAGCATACAAGGAAGCATGTGGCTCAAATAAAATAAGGCCCTTAATAACATGAAGATGATGTCAAAAAAAGCCTTTTTCCAGTTTATAACAAGCTCAAAAATGAACATAAATAGGGCTAATCTATCATGCCAAAAATGGCCCTACAAGAGAGAATAGGACAAGGGACAGAAGCTGGCCCCAAACAGTGAAGAGCCCTTCAACAAAGTTAAAGAGGGTCTCAAAGTGAAGCACTTTACAATTTACATCAAGTCTCCAAAAAGAACAAAAATGGAGGCTAAATCAGCATGCAAGAAAAAGGCCTAAAAGAGGGATAAAGAGGCAAGTGGTAGCAGCTGACCTCAAACAGAGGAGTGCCCTTCAACAAAGTTGAAGAGGGGCTCAAAACAAGACATTTCACCGTTTATTACCCAGTCCAAAACAG
This sequence comes from Camellia sinensis, assembly GCF_004153795.1. Lineage (NCBI taxonomy): Eukaryota > Viridiplantae > Streptophyta > Magnoliopsida > Ericales > Theaceae > Camellia > Camellia sinensis. The sequence goes on from NW_021024720.1 coordinate 1,716,123, forward strand.
CTCACAAATAAGCCTAAAATATCATGCAAAAAATAGGCCTAAAGAGAGTTTAAACACAAAGAGGAGGAGGAGATCGTCAAACAGCAAGAGGTCCTTGATCAAACATAAAAAGGAGCTCAAAATATGACTATTACAGTTCAGTTCGGAGCCCAAAAATGTAAGAAACAAGGGCTACTGAGATTGCATGCAAAATAGAGCAAAAAGAGAGAGAAATGAGGCTCACCCTTGTAGTCCAAACTTCCAGCAGCTTTTGGTCCGAGAAATGGTGTTCCTAAGCTCTGGAAATCAGCCTCAAGTTGCTGGAATGGAGTATGGAGGTTGTAGGCTATGAGTGGTAGTGTAAAGGGGGCAAGAACCTTAGGGTTTGAAGGGTTTGGAAGAGAGAGATAGGGAGAGAGTTGAGAATTTTAGAGAGAGAGGAATTTTTTTTCTTCCAAGTTGTATCTCTCTTCCTCTCCTCTTGTAAGAGAGCTGGATTGATATAGAAATATATCAATCTGTAGCTCCTCAGAACTCCCACGTCCAGGCATGGGCTGGGGTATGGCCTGGAATGACAGCTGCCAGCTATCTACAGAGATATCTGTTGAAAACCACACTTGGCCGACCGGCTATCAAAGTGGTCGACCGGCAGTCAAATTGACCGGCCGGCCATCACATTTGGCCGATTGAAAATCAAGGTGGCCGGAGGGCAAGAGACTTGGTCGACAGGGCATCCCCTTCCCTCAGGAACACATCCACAAGCTCTTGGTGCAACCAAGCACAAAACAGAGAAGTTAAGAGATTCTAAGGCAAGGCGCGCAGCCAAGACTTTTCGAAACTCAAAATAAGCACAAGCATGGATAATCATCGCGTGTTCAAAAGATGACGTCCAAGCCTTGAGGACGGTCAAAAATGGGGTGTCTACAGTTGCCCCTCTTTGACAGAACTCGAAAGTCATAACAATAACGGGAGTGAATGTCAAAGCCTAGAGACGACCCATTTTGACAAGGCCGAAGACTTAGAAAAACATGCAAGACAAGCAAAGATATGCGCCTGAAGGCAGGGGCAAAATGCAACTGACAATGCAAGGAGCCGAACATAACTTATGATCATGCAAAGAAAGCTGTAACGAAGCATAACATGCGACAATTTTAAGCTAGCATACACCAAACTACACTACAATGCAGAAAGGATGTAAGAGAATTACGTAATTCTCGATACGTCTCACTCGGATAATACAATATCTGCACGGTTCGTCTGGTTGCACCAGACTCAAATGAACCATACATACAATATCGTGCCTGAAAGAGAAAGAAAACTTAACAGGTACAGATATCGTTAGCAATATGCATGACATGCAATCGAAAGTGCGTGACAACGCAAGTTGAGTGGGATGCATAACAATGCTATGAAGGCACAAACACATGTAAGTAAAGAACACGTGACAACGTGCACAATGTGTATGAAGAAATTTGAACACATGTAAGCAAAGCATGCGGTCTACGCGAGCAATGTATATAGAAACTTGAAATTGAACACATGTAAGTAAAGCATGCGGTCTACGCAAGCAATGTGTATAGCAAGGAACTTGAAATTGAACACATGTAAGTAAAGCATGCGGTCTACGCAAGCAATGTGTAGAGAAAGAAACTTGAAATTGAACACGTGTAAGTAAAGCATGCGGTCTACGCAAGCAATGTGTAGAGAAAGGAACTTGAAATTGAACACATGTAAGTAAAGCATGCGGTCTACGCAAGCAATGTGTATAAAAAGGAATTTGAAATTGAACACATGTAAGTAAAGCATGACGCGACAACGCATGCAATGTGTATAGAAACTTGAAATTGAACACATGTAAGTAAAGCATGCGGTCTACGCAAGCAATGTGTATAGCAAGGAACTTGAAATTACACATGTAAGTAAAGCATGCGGTCTACGCAAGCAATGTGTAGAGAAAGGAACTTGAAATTGAACACATGTAAGTAAAGCATGCAGTCTATGCACGCAATGTGTATAGAAACTTGAAATTGAACACATGTAAGTAAAGCATGCGGTCTACGCAAGCGCAATGTTATAGCAAGGAACTTGAAATTGAACACATGTAAGTAAAGCATGCGGTCTATGCAAGCAATGTGTAGAGAAAGGAACTTGAAATTGAACACCTGTAAGTAAAGCATGCGGTCTACACAAGCAATGTGTATAGAAAGGAACTTGAAATTGAACACATGTAAGTAAAGCATGCGGTCTATGCAAGCAATGTGTAGAAAAAGGAACTTGAGCACATGTAAGTAAAGCATAACGCAATAACGCATGCAATGTGTATAGAAACTTGAAATATGGTAAGGACCAGTTATTCATGATGTTGAAATGCCAAGCACTGTAACATGGTATAATTGAAGCGATTTGTGGAATTCACAAGATACGAAAAGGATACGGGAAGGGACGTTCCTTGCACGTACCGAGCATCGCTCATAGAAGACACGGGTTGAGGTCAACTCGAAGGCCTACTAATGTTCTGAAAGTGTACTTCCTTGCACTGTCTCGAGTAATGAAGGCGCCAAACCACATAGTTGACCCGAACAAGGGCGCGGGAGGTGCATTGACCACAAGGGGAGGTTACCAGTATCAATTCCGATACTTTGCTGCCCCGCTCTTCTTTTTGCTTTACTTTCCTTTTTACTAGTAGTTTAAACACATTGCACTGCCTTAGGCAGATTTTACCTTTTAAAAAATGTGTATTTTGCAAAACACATGAGGGAAATGAAACAACCATTTTGTTCAAAATGATGTTACATTTGTGCTTCCTATGCATCGCATCGCATGGTATCACATAACAATGTGAATGAAATTGAAATTGGTTTGAAAATTGAGCATTCACATCGTAATAATCAGGTAGTGAACTGACTTACAACTCGATAAGCAAAGCAAGGAAACTCAATAAGCTAGCCAAGTGCGAGTACAACTCGACAAGCAACAAAGACTTGAAAATAGTGAAATACAACTCGATAAGCAAATTTACAACAACTCAATAAGCAAATGGGCGTGACATTGCAAAATCCATCATCGGAGGGCCTTGGAAGTGGTGGCATTCTCCAAATTCTCAGCATGTTTCAACATATAAACAGCTCAGGGAGCAAAGAGGAAGACCACCGGCCGCGGGAGAAAGCCACCGGCCTCAAGAAACGGCCATCGGCCAGAATCTTTGATCTATCGGCCAAAAGTGGTGATCGGTCGGCACTATATTTGGCCGGCCGGGCATGAATGAAAGAATCACCAGAATGTTGACACCTGTCCTCCACTCAATCTTATCCCCTACAAAAGGCCCCAGCTTCGTAGTTCTACTCAATTCAACACTGATTTGCTCGAAATGGAGGGATTTCTTGCCCAGAATCTCTCGTCCTGGATTAACAACTTGGATGGCTCGGAAAAGCTGAATTTCCGGGGTTTCGACATAAATGCACTATTCACTCTGAGTCACACTCCGCTACACTTTCCGTTTCTTCATGCCGCAACGAGGTTTTGGAACCCAGTGACTCATGTCTTTAGCTTTAGCGGGCAAGAGGTATGCCCTACCTTCGAAGATTTTCAAGTTTTAATGGAATCCGAGCGTGACGAGGAGATCTTACCCCAGCTTAACTTTGGTCATGTTCAGACCTTATGGCGAATGTGTGGACTCACTACGTATGACGTTCGATCTCTGATTTGTGATGGAATGCTAGATATTCTGAGTTTGATTCATCGGTTTTCGGATACCGGTGACCGCGGCGACCATCACTGGCAAGGCTTCCGGCGACATGCCCTCTGTTTGTGCATACTATCTCATTTTCTGTTTTCCTCAGGCTCCGGGGGATCTAGCGTCCAATTGATTGAGGTTACCCAAGGCTTGAAGTTGCAGGTTGTGGACTCTTGCCCAGCATATTCAGCTTGCGGCTACTTCTTCAGGCAACGTCTGGTTGACGCCCTTGATGAGGGTTGGTGGTTCAACTGGATGTGCAATTTATCTGCCGACGTCATTGCTTGGCAGTGCCCTTGGCTCAATCTACCGGCAATGGGCTACAGCATGTCCTGGCAGACTGGGATTCAGTTGATTCGCTTTACTCACTGTGTGTTCTATTTCTCATTTCGGTTCCGACGCCAGTTCGGCCATGACCAGATTTTCCCCGCAGAGGGGATAGAATATCCAGCTGCCTTTTCCGTTTCGAGGTGCGCAGCTTGTTCGGCAGGCCACAACGTGGAGGACAAGAGAACTCCTGGCCCCCGCTCCTACTTTCAGTTGCACTTTGTCTGATGAGTGCTTGGATTGGCTCAATGAAGAGGCACAGGAAAGGCCCACTTTAGCATCAGAGGCTTCAACCAGCTCTGGGAGGGGGCACAGGAACACCTAAGTTGATTATGCCCCAGATTTATTGCTTTATTAGTACTTTAAAGTTTTCCTTATGAATGTAATAAAAAGCAACTTCAATTTGTATGCAAGAGCAGGAGGACTCTGTACTTGAAATCAATGAACTTGAAGGTTGTGGTACTGAAAATTTCCCGTTTTGGTCTAGAGATGATCTTAGTTGTAAAAAGATTAATTTGAACAAAGTCAACTTTTATCAAAACTTTTCAAAATTATTTTCGATATGGATCAGAACTGGACACGCCTGAGATCTGTCACTGAGACGCACAAACCCCGGATCCTAGCAACTAGAAAGTTGCCCCTAGTATGAATAGTACCGCAGCACTGCATGGCAACGGAAAGTTGCCCCTAGTCTGAAAAAAAAAAACTGTACCGGAGATCATGACCGAACTCTTGAATGCTAAATAGACGAAGATGACCGAGATGATCAAATGGACAAAGCTGATTGGGAAAAAGTTTATGGCTGAACTTTAGGATGAAGCTGCCTACGTATCCCAAAGATGGGAATCAAGCCTTACGTAGTTCAGGCTTAGGTTCACTCGAGTATTTTCACTCTCCTTTTACGCTCTAATTTTTGCCAAGGCCGCTCTTTGCGAGTTTTCAACCTTGCGAGCTCAGTTTTTTATATTTTCTAATTTTTTCAATGCTCTAACTTTTGCCTAGGTCACCCTTTCGGGTTTTCGGCCTAGCGAGCCTCTCAAGGATAATATTTCTTCAACTTGTCCATGTTGATCGGTTGGGAGAACTCGAGGCCATCTAGGTCTATCAAAACGACAGCTCCACCTGACCAGATTGACTTGATGATGTAGGGACCAGTCCTATTAGGTCTGAACTTGCCCCTTGGGTCGTGGATGAGAGCTCGGTTGTCCTTGAGCACCAAATCTCCTTCCTTTAGATTCCTGGACTTAACTTTCATGTCGAAAGCCCGGGCAATTCTGCGCTAATAACCTTGAACATGGTACAGTGCTTTCAGTCTTCTCTCATCAAAGAGCATGAGTTCCTCGAACGTGCTCTGCTGCCAATCTGCTTCGGCTATTTGACACTCAGCCAATACTCGCAAAGACGGAACCTCAATTTCGATAGGGAGAATGGCCTCCATCCCATAAACTAATGAATATGGAGTCGCCCCAGTAGAAGTTCTAATTGAAGTCCGGTAGCCCCACAGAGCAAACGGCAGCTTATCTGGCCAATCCCGGTAGGTTTCCACCATTTTCTGCAGTATGTGCTTGATGTTCTTGTTGGCGGACTCAACTGCTCCGTTGGTCTGCGGCCGGTATGCGGACGACTTATGAAAAGCCACATTGTATTTCTTTAACAAATCAATCACCTCCTTCTTGAAATGGGAACCATTGTCTGAAATAATCTCGTTTGGAACCCCATAGCGGTAGATGATGTTGTTTCTAATGAATTTCGCAACATGTGAAGCCTTCAACACCGCGTAAGATTAGGCCTCGACCCACTTCGTAAAGTAATCTATCACGACCAGAATGAACTCATGCCCATTCGACCCCTTTGGAGTAACAGCCCTGATCACATCGATTCCCCAAACTGAAAATGGCCATGGCGAAGTCATATTATACAGCTTTGATGGCGGAATGTTCATGCGATTTGCATGGATCTGGCATTTGTGGCATCGCCGAACAAAGCCGATACAATCCTCCTTCATGGTGGACCAGTAGTAACCCTGTCTGAGGATCTTCCGCGCTAGCATTACCCCATTCATATGTACCCCACATTCTCCTCCGTGGATGGCCTCCATCAGGCGCTTTGATTCCTCAGCTTCTACACACAGCTTATGCATTCCTAGATGACCTCTCTTATACAATTTACCTCCGCAGATGATGAACTGAATGGCCATTCTTCTGATTGCCCTTTTATCCTTGGCATTTACCCCTAGCGGGTATGCTTCCTTCTCCAAGAAATTCCAAATGTCGTAATACCAGGGGTTTTCGTCTTGAACCTCATCTATAGCAGCAATTGACTCGTATGCTGGCGCAAATTTCTAGTCAATGATGACGGGATGCATTCGGACTCCAGACGGGATGTCTATCATGGAAGATAGAGTTGTTAAAGAATTTGCGAACCTGTTGTTCTCTCTTAGTAGATGAGCAAAATTTAGCTTCTCAAACCGAGGAATTAACAAGTCCAAGGTCCGGTGATACATCATCATCTTTTCTTCTTTGACTTTCCAGTCTCCTTTTGCTTGAGACACAACAAGGTTCGAGTCCCCGATGACGTCCAACCATCTTGCCCCTAATTCAAGGGCTGTTTCTAGACCAGCAATGCATGCCTCATATTCTACTTCGTTGTTCGAGACTTTGAACCGGAGTTTGAAGGCTAAGGGAATACGGGAGTTGTCGGGCGCTATCAACAACACTCCTATCCCATACCCGTACTGGTTTGATGCTCCGTAAAAATACATCGTCGAAGTTTCATCTTCGATGTGCCAAATGGCCTCGTCTGGGAATAAGTACTCAACTGCTTCACCCCCTTCCACTGGATGATCGGCTAAGAACTCTGCCACTGCTCTTTCCTTGACTGACTTGCACGTCATATATTTTAGATCGAATTCGAAAGGCAACAGCAACCAACGAGCTAGCCTACCCGTAAGTGCCGGTTTCTCGAAAAGATATTTAATGGGATCGAGTCGTGAAACCAACATCACGGAGTGAGCTAACAGGTAGTGTCGCAGCTTCCTGGTAGCCCATACCAAAGCTAAGCAAGCCTTCTCCAACGGTGTGTAGCGAGTCTCATACTCTAGCATCTTCTTGCTCATATAGTAGATGGCTCTTTCCACTTTGTCCTCTGATTCTTGCGCGAGCATGCAGTCCATTCTGGTCTCGGTTACCGAAAGATACAATATCAACGGTCTCCCCGGCTCTGGTGGTGACAACACAGGCGGGTTCTGTAAGTATTCCTTGATCTGTTCAAAAATAGCTTGGCATCGGCCGTCCCATTGGAATTTCTTTCCTTTCTTCAGAAGACCAAAAAGTGGTTCACAAGTCAAGGTTAATTTTGAGATAAACCGTCTTATGAATTGCACTTTACCCAAAAAGCCTCGCACCTCCTTTTCAGTCCTTGGTGGTGGCATTTCTAGGATGGCCTTGATTTTGGAAGGGTCGACTTCGATACCTCTCTGTGTAATAAAAAACCCTAGCATTTTTCCCGCCGTAACACCGAACGTACACTTCTGAGGATTCAGCCGCAGCCGGAATTCTCTGATCCTTTGGAAGAACTTTTGCAAGGCGGTGTAGTGGCCTTCCTTTTCTTTGGACTTAACAATCATGTCATCCACGTACACCTCAACCTCTTTGTGGATCATGTCATGCAATATTGTGGTCGCGGCTCGTTGATATGTAGCTCCAGCATTCTTCAACCCAAACGGCATCACTCTATAGCAGTATGTCCCCCATGGGGTGGTGAATGCAGCCTTTTCCCGGTCTTCAGGTGCCATCACTATCTGGTTGTAACCCGAAAAGCCATCCATGAACGAAAGCAAAGCATGCCCCGCTGTGAAGTCCACCAGCTCATCGATATGCGGCAAGGGGAAGTCGTCATTCGGACTAGCTCTATTCAAATCCCTGAAGTCCACACATACTCAGATCCTGCCATCTTTCTTCGGCACTGGAACAATGTTGGCCAACCAAGTCAGGTATTCGGATACCAGAAGGAAGCCTCCATCGATTTGCTTGGTGACCTCTTCCTTAATCTTGATGGCCCAGTCCGGACGAATCCTTCTGAGTTTCTGTTTGACAGGTCGGGCCTCAGGGTCAAGAGGGATCTAGTGCTGTACAATCTCAGGATCGATTCCAGGCATGTCTTCGTAGGACCACGTAAAAACATCTTTGAAATCTTTTAATAAAGAGACTAAGTGCTCGCGTTCCTCCGAAGACAACGTGGACCCGATCTGGACCAGCCACGGGTCCTTCTCAGTACCAATATTCACAGTAGTGATTTCATCAACTAAAGGTTTAGAAAATCTTTCCTGCTCTTGATCAATTAATCGTTGCAAAACAGGAGGAATTTCTTCCTCGTCGTTTTCGTCAAAATTTTGAAAGTCCTGATTTAGACAATATATCAAAAGCACAGAAAAGTACTCGGAAACCACATCCACATTATTCTCATTAAGTACTTCCAAACCGTCCGATTTTTCTGTTACAACAGACTCAAAAGAGAAAGAAAAAAACAACCTGGACAGGACTGTGGCATCCGGGTTATCACCCCCAGGAATACCGGACTCAGACTTAGTTGAGCTGGAACCTGATTCCGACTCACAAGACTCAGTGGAATCAGATTCCGGCTCACTACCTGACCCGGTGCTGCTTGATAAAAATCCCTCTTCGTATTGCCAAACGAGAAAGGGTGCGATGGATGCATCCAAAATAGTTGATGGTAGGCCCGCAGCCGTTTCATTCCCGATCATGGACACCGAGAAGTTATCTCCCAAGCACTTCCGTTCGATCGGAGGATCTGAAAGTAGACATGCCAGTGTTACCCCCATTTCAAGTTCGGTGTCCTCAGACTCCATTTCCCCACTATGCTCAGCTTCGACTGTCGGTTCTGTCTGCTCTTTGGCAATATCGTCCCTAGGTAATTGTGGGTCAAAGAAAATCTCGAATCCCGGTATGCGCTTCCTCTTCGCGTTCAGCCACGGCTCCGGAAAACCACAGAATGGAAAAATCTTCCCCCTCCCATACGAAGCGTCCGTTTAGGGTACCTTGGATGGGCCGGTGCATCAACTCAAAAGGCTTCCCCATCTGTTTCGCTCTGGCTCTTCCAGCCATTTCCTTTCCTTTCCTTACCCAATCCTCCTTGGTGGGCAGATAACCCAGGCCAAAGGTATGAGGGTTATGTAGCACTTCGGCCAATGCTGCAACGCCCTTCCGGCTGCTCCTTCCTAACCCTATCCCGGGGATGTGTTGGAGTTTGTTCATGAAATATACCGCTTGAGCATTGACATATATCCCTCGTTAATAGCCATGATGTTTTGTACAACCCGAGCCTCAGCAAGGGTGAAACCTGATATAAACACGTCCTCCATGTCGTGCTCAATTTCTAAGACTGGTGTAGATACCTCTGGAGGTGGGTGGATCGATGAATTTCCGAAAACAATGGCTACTCCCTTTTTATAGGGGTATTTCACTATCTGATGCAGAGTGGACGAGACAGCCTTCACTCAATGCAGCCACAGCCTCCCCAAAAGCAGGTTGAAAGTTGCCGGCACTTCTAAGACATGGAAATCTATCTCATGCTGCCCTGGCCCAACTTTAGTCTGAATTTTCACCGTCCCCATGACCTCTCTACTTGTGTTATCGTATGCCCGAATCACCTGGGCTGTTGGCGCAAAGTCCGCGGTCTTCAAGCCAATTGCATAGGCAGTCCTTGCTGGACATACATTGATGGCGAACCCTGTGTCGACAAGCACCACGGGTATCCATTTGTTTCTTCACTCCACGGAGATGTAAAGTGGCTTGTTGTGGTTCGCACCCTCAGGTGGCAATTCTTTGTCAGAAAAGGTCAACATCGGGGTAGCTCCTCCCGGAAAAACTAAGCCTACTAGCTGTTCTGGCGTAGTTTCTATCGAAAGCTTTGCCTTGTCCATGGCTGATAGGACAGCCTGTCTGTGCACTCGTGATGCCATAAGCAGTCCCCAGATGGAGATGTCTGCTTGTATCTTTTTTAACTGCTTTAGTACAGCCTCTTCTTCGACTTGCTTCTTTTTCTGTCTCTCAGCTTCCTTATCTTTCCCAGATGCCTCCGACTAGTCTAGGTGCGGGGGCTTGAAATACCGTCCGCTTCTCGTCATGTGGTCGACTTCTCCAAGGTACCAGGTGTCATCGGGTTGGTTGTCCCCCCAATCTTCGTCTGTGTGGGCAAGACATAGATCATCGTCCTCCCACCACATTCCATTAGCAGTCGACAAACACCTGTCCGGCTCTGGTATGACTGTTTTCGTACTCGCGGTACCTTCCATCCCTATGCTCGCAGCATTCTCTGTTCTTGGGTACACAGCAGTTTCAGTCCCCACATGGGCCTTTGCCTTTCTGATTCTCGCGGGATCTTCAAATCTTTCCTGTTCCGACCGTATCAACACAGCTGGCTCTCAATAATTCTTGTATTCAGAATACTCCAATCCCGATTGAAATTCTTAGCACCGGCGCTCCTCGGCGACGCATTCTGATTTCCGACTCCCTCGACTGTCACCGATATTCGTGCCCCTACCGGTCCCTGTCCTGGTTGGAACTCTTCTACCACATCTGGTTGATCATCCAACCACCCAGTAGCCTCTGCTGATTCCTCATAATCAAACCAGTTGACTGCTGCGGCCCCTGGATCTTGGTCACTGTAAAACTGGAGATTGGCAAGGTCCTCTTCCACAGCCCTTAAATCATCTGTTCCTTGTCCCAGACTATCCCCTTGGATCACACACAGTTCTCCCCCTGTTGGCAATTCCACATCTGGCCCATCTTAGCCTATTGATGAAATGTAGTCACCCGGACTATATGTCTTCTCAACACGACTCCCAGATTCTGCAGACTCTGACTCAACAACCTTCTTCTCCTTTGGGATCTCCTCTCTCTTGTTCTCGATAGTCACCACCGTTGGCTTAGGTCGGGTCATGGAGATGTCCATCATGCACAAGTTGGTGCAGTCGGGAAGGAATACCTTCGGCTTAGGCAGGTGGAAAGGAGTGATATGGATGCTAGGATCGTAAAGCACGACCCCAATTTGGATGAAGTTGATCCTTTTAGGCGGTGGAGCTTGGTTATGTGTGGGGAGAGGGTTTGTTGTAACATTGGGTTTCTCGGGAGGCAGAATCACTCCGTTATCGATGAGATCTTGAATCTCATGACGTAATCGAAAGCACAGATCGATGTCATGACCGTGCTGTTGGTGAAATGCGCAATATTTGGTTAGGTTGTGGGTAGGGGGAAGTCTTTCTGGTAAGGGCCGCGGTTCTAGGGGCTTCAAATGCCCTTTTCTGATTAAAACCCCTGGAGCTTTGGATAAGGGCATACACAATGGAGCGAAGGTTCTTGTGTTTTTGGGTGGGTATTATGCTGTTTGGGTATGGCTTCCGGACGCACCGGAGAATGGCGCAGCTGCCATGGTTCTTGGAGGGGGGTTGGTGGTGACCATGCTCACTCCGGAGGCTCTTGTAGTTGTAGTACCGCTCGGGCCTGCGTTAGTGTTGCAGTTGAAAGTTCTTCGGGGTTGCTCCTGGTCATTATCAATTAAGCCTTGCTTTAAGGCATCCTCAATCTACACCCCCATTTCATGTAGATCAGAAAAGGTAGGGAAGGGGAGTACAATCATCTTTTGCATTAACTACGGCTGAAGATTGCGTACAATCATCCGAATCTGGTCTTTGTCTGTAGGCCTTAAGGTCATCATCGAAGTCTTGGCCCTCCATCTAGTCACGGGTTGTACTCTCGATTTGTGTATTGTGTGAGTATTGCGTAATGAAGGCCTCAGCCATCTCGTCCCAATTTCTCTGGACATCATCTTCTAATTTGGCATAGCATATGGCCGCCACACCCGACAGGGTTAGGCTGAACAGAGACAGCTTCTGAAATCTGCTGAGGCCCATTGGCCTTAAGATGTCTGAAAACAATCTCAGGTGGACCATGGGGTCCCCGGACCCATCAAATCGATCAATGTGCGGCATTTTGAAGCTGTCAAGCAGCGTCATAGCTGCGTCGGTATATCCATCTTCAATGTCAGGGATGGTCTTAACTCCCTGGGATCTCTTGAACAGCTTTTCGAGCTTGCTCAACTTTAATGCTGTGGGATCTGTCTCGAACTCAAAGGGAGAGTTCGGTAGGTTGGTGGGTGTTTTGGATAACTGGGGTTGGATTTGGGGTAGGATCAGGGGTAGAGGTGGTCCCGTGGGAATGTCTGCATCATTCTGAACATTAGCTGTTTCCCCAAGGGTTGGAATTCCTAGCGGGGGAGGAACTTGCTGCGAAGCAAATGCTCTGGTTTGCTGCTGTAACCTTACGATTAACTCTGCTTGTTCATTCATAACCGTGGCCTGCTGCTTGGCGAACTTTGCTTGTCAGACAGCATCCTGCTGCATCATTTTCATACTCTCTTGGAGCTAGCGCACCATCTCCTCTAAATTGGCCATACTGTTCTACTCTGACTGAATTGTCGGTATATGTTCCCTTTCTGTGGGAGAAGTAGAATCCTGATCCCTACTGTACATAGGTGGGGTAGATAAAGCCCTCTGTACTGACTGTTGAACTGATGCCCTCTGCCTAGCTGTCCTCCGTCTAGTAACCGGGGGGTAGAGAGTGGTACACTGGCTGTCCGTCTACCAGATCCTCAGATCGATGAAGTCGACGACCTCTAATCCAGAGTGCTTGGGGAATATCTACTGGGTCAGAAGCAATTGTGCTCGACTACCTAGTAAAAAGATAAATAAAGCATATAAATAAACAGACAATTGGACAGCGTAACAACGTAAAATAAACACAACACACAGCTGGGTATCACAACAAATTGCCAACAAGCTGAATGTACTGTTCTTTAATCACGGATCACTGTTTCCAAATCGTTGCCCCAAAGTCTGAATCTGATACCCATAGATGACTAATTCCCAAAAACACTGATGCCCGCAGGCCTAACACTCAGACTTGCGAACTGATATGTGTGTTCCCTGCATAGATGCACTCTAAAAACACGTAGCAAGTAAATGAAAGCCAAAAACACCCCTAGGTTGGGGTAGGGTTTCCCTGTCCTATTTTTGTCAGGAGCTAGGGTTTCACTATGCACGCAGCAGTTTTCAAACAACCTACCATCGGGTAAGCAACCAGTCCTAGTTTGGAATAGTTACTATGGATTTCGATATGCACTATGTCGAATGGTCGAAAAGGGTGCCCCGGTAAAACCAGATTTGTGTTCCCATACTGTCAGAGCCCACAACCGGTCAGCCTTATGGCATGCTTTGACAAAGTCAAGCCTCCGGCAAACCGTTCAGGAATGGCAGATGGCAAACACGGTGTCCTAGGAGCACCAATGCACATGTAATGCAAAGAAACACATAAATGAGATCAAAACAGGATATCACGAGTTCGAGTCAAGCTCTCTAAATCCCCAGCAGAGTCGCCAGAAACTGTAGACGTCCCCGAACGCCCCGGGACGATGAAGCCCCCCCCCCCCCGGTTCTGTTCGTTTTGCGGGTCTACTACAGTTCAGGACTTTCAAATTGTCACGGTTCTTAATCTGAACCAAAGAGTCCAAATCTGGCAAATTGTTTTGAGAAAAAAAAAACAGATTTTTAGAAAAGAAGTGCCAAACATGGACTGCTTTGCCAGATACAGAGTCGCCACCTAAATATTTTTTATGGGAGAATTTAGGAAACCCTGACTCGGTGCCAAAGGCCACGTGTCCGTCATCACCAAAGTTGCCTCGGCTTGGGAGCTTGGGTACGATTAGGGAAGGTCAGCTATGAGCACCCCCTCTCGCCCGATCTGAAGATCGGCCTCTACTAACCATGATATCCAGTTTTGAAAACGTTATGTGTTCTTATTCCATTTATTAGCCTAGAATTACTATGTTATGCGCGCAACAAACAAGTATAGACCAAATCGCCTAAATTGGAACAAAACATTGCATGTTCGTTTTGAAGATGGTTTGCTACTCGCAAGTAGGCTAAAATGCAGGTTTTGCCACCCTCGAGTGGGCTTTTAGAAAAGACGATTTTACCATTATCTAGTGGGCTTAAAACTCACAGTTTTAATGCATTATTCCAATTTAGGTAATTCAACCTCCATGCACAGGCATTCAAGCAATTATATCACATAAGTAGCTAGCCTCATGGTAATCATGCTGTTATGGTAACACTCATACGCATGCAGTATGCTAAAGCATAAATGCTTACCGAGTACTCCAAGCCAAAACAGAAACTAGTTAGTAATCATATGCATGATCCTAGTTTAAGATGGCTAATGCAACACATGCGAAATGCAACAAGAAATGGGCTCGGCTATTCTAAACATGGCATGTGAAATGCTACAACTAACACGTATTCAATTTGGAATTGAAACACAATGCAGTTAGCATGATGTGCCGAGCCTGGTGTATGCAAGACAAATGTATGAATGCACGCATGCATAGCATAAGGTATGCTAATTTAAATATGCCCTAGTCTACCATCATAAGCGGGTAAATAAAAGGGAAGAAAGACGTGGGGTTGGAAGACATACACACACTCACGCACTTATTACACAATTGCCCTCACTCGGAGGGTCCAAATAAATATTACAGTCCGAATAAATAATACTAAGTTAATTATTACATAATTTTTAATTAATTAACAAATTAAACGCAGAATTAAAGTGGCCACAGCCCCCGCCTCGAAATGCGTGGATGATGCATGCTTGACTCGTCTTGCCCGAAAATTTGTACCATGCCACTGTTGCCTCTATTTACACTGCCTTGCCCCTCTGAGGACTGCCAAAGTCCAAGGGCATGCTCTCTGGATGTTAGGGAATACCATCGACCAAGTAGAAACACCACCGGCCTAATAGGATGATCACCGGCCGCCTTTTAACCTGTCGGCCACAGATTACTGGCCGGTCGGCACTATATTTAGCCGACAGGCCAAAGCTTCCTGCAGAACCTGCAATTGACAGCAGCAGAGGGCAAGTAGTGTATGGCATGAAATTTTCAGGCAAGTATATGCATGGCCACACCCCCTATCATGCAATGGACTCAAGGGAGCATGGCCCTTGACCCACGGGCCGCCAATTGCGCATTTCGATGCATGATGGCCGAAGAGTCAAGTATGCATTTCAATGTCAAATGCAATACACACAAAACATACAAGGGACCCAACCTCAATCATGGTTGATCAAGAGGCGAGGCAATGCACAACGATGCATATGCGACTTAAGCATGCAAGCAAACATACAAACATGCAATGCAACTATATGGCACACACAATGCTAACAACATAACATGCACAACGCATTGAAACATGGCATACACAATGCAGGGTGGACTTACACTAACATGAATGGACCTCAGCCACACTCACATCAGTAGCCATTAGGTGAAAATGAGACTCTCGAAATGCGTGCACGCATGCACGCAAACCGAGGACCGAACCTAAGACATAACATGTAACTCTAACAAGACATGGCAAGGGATGCAAGATGGCATGCAAACTCACAAATTCCAGCACTGAAATATGATGCTAAACAGACCCAAAACATGGAAAATGGCACCCGATGCATGAGATGGAACCCGAAATTTGAAATTAGGCACATGGAATGACTTATAGCTATACAAAGCATGCATTATTTGATCATGAAGCATGAAGATAGAGCCAAGGCAGTCCCAAAACATAAACATTTTCAGTTCAAAACATGGCCAAAAGATGCTAGCGTGGTGGACAAAATAGCATGCAATCTTGACTAGCAATCATGGTTTACATGGCAAGTATATGAAGCAAATGTAATCTCACCAAACTAGCAAAAATCAGTGAATAAATCATGTGAAAATAGGTCCAAATAACCACTGATATGCAACCATGGTATGCAAAAATAATGAGTTACTTTGGAGGGCCATGCAAGGAGTTATTAAGCACATGCAAGGTAGACATTTAGCATGGCATAAAAAACTATGAAAATAAAATATGGTAGTCCTAAAACTCACCAAATTGACCCTGGAAAGTGACTTCAAAGCACGCAAGGTAGGGTCTCTTTGGAAGGCCAAAAAGGCCACCAAACAAGAGAAGGAGAGAGGGGGTCACCCCCCTCTAATCTTGGCTCTCAGAACAGTGTTCCAGCCACTGAAAATCCACTGGATTTCAGTGGCTAGAAGGCCAAACAAAGCATGCAATTGGGGCTTAGGTGTAAGGCTCAAAACAAGGGACAATCAAGCATACAAGGAAGCATGTGGCCTCAAATAAAATAAGGCCCTTAATAAAACATGAAGATGATGTCAAAAAAAGCCTTTTTCCAGTTTATAACAAGTCTCAAAAATGAACATAAATAGGGCTAATCTATCATGCAAAAATGGCCCTACAAGAGAGAATAGAGACAAGGGACAGAAGCTGGCCCCAAACAGTGAAGAGCCCTTCAACAAAGTTAAAGAGGGTCTCAAAGTGAAGCACTTTACAGTTTACATCAAGTCTCCAAAAATGAACAAAAATTGAGGCTAAATCAGCATGCAAGAAAAAGGCCTAAAAGAGGGATAAAGAGGCAAGTGGTAGCAGCTGACCTCAAACAGAGGAGTGCCCTTCAACAAAGTTGAAGAGGGGCTCAAAACAAGACATTTCACCGTTTATTACCCAGTCCAAAACAGCTCACAAATAAGCCTAAAATATCATGCAAAAATAGGCCTAAAAGAGAGTTTAAACACAAAGGAGGAGGAGGAGACGTCAAACAGCAAGAGGTCCTTGATCAAACATAAAAAGGAGCTCAAAATATGACTATTTACAGTTCAGTTCGGAGCCCAAAAATGTAAGAAACAAAGGCTAAGATTGCATGCAAAATAGAGCAAAAAGAGAGGGAAATGAGGCTCACCCTTGTAGTCCAAACTTCCAGCAGCTTTTGGTCCAATAAATGGTGTTCCTAAGCTCTAAAAAACAGCCTCAAGTTGCTAGAATGGAGTATGGAGGTTGTAGGCTATGAGTGGTAGTGTAAAGGGGGCAAGAACCTTAAGGTTTGAAGGGTTTGGAAGAGAGAGATAGGGAGAGAGCTAAGAATATTAGAGAGAGAGGAAATTTTTTTCTACTAAGTTGAACCTCTCCTCCCCTCCTCTTGTAAGAGAGCTTGATTGATATAGAAATATATCAATCTGCAGCTCCTCAGAACTCCCACGTCCAGGCATGGGCTGGGGTATGGCCTGGAATGACAGCTGCCAGCTGTCTACAGAGATATCTGTTGAAAACCACACTTGGCCGGCCGGCTATCAAAGTGGTCGACCGGCAGTCAAATTGACCGGCCGGCCATCACATTTGGCCGATTGAAAATTAAGGTGGCCGGTGGACAGGAGACTTGGTCGACAGGGCATCCCCTTCCCTCAGGAACACATCCACAAGCTCTTGGTGCAACCAAGCACAAAACAGAGAAGTTAAGAGATTCTAAGGCAAGGCGTGCAGCCAAGACTTTTCGAAACTCAAAACAAACACAAGCATGGATAATCATCGCGTGTTCAAACGATGACGTCCAAGCGTTGAGGACGGTCAAAAATGGGGTGTCTACAACCACTTTCAATTACAACTCGCCCCAAGATTGGGGAGCCTTTTGGCATGAAATTTCTAGCATGTGATGTGGGCGATGGCGGAGCCAATAACCTAAAGGCTAAATCTACCACAGTTCTCTGAAGATCTTCAATCATTCTTATCAGCTCAGAAGTAGTGGGTTCACGGGTTTGAGATGATTGGGGTTCAAGTGCATCCATCATGCATAAGTCTATGCTAACTGGAATGAACACCTCAGGCTTGGTTAAATGGGCTGGGGTGATGTATATGCTGGGGTCGTAGGTAGATGACAGTGTATGGATTAGATTGAGATGTGGAGGTAACGAGTCAGTGGTGGCCTGAGGTCCTTTTGGTGGAGCTATGATCTCTTCGTCAATAAGATCATGAATCTAATGACAGAGGCGGATTCAATGGTTCGTATCATGACCGTGTTGTTGATGATAGGCATAGCATTTAGCTGGGTCATATCTTGGTGGTAGAAGATTTGGAAGGGGTTGAGGTTCTAGGAGCTCTAGGTGCCCTTCTTCTCGCGGCATTTTCAAAGCTTGAGAAAGACTCATGTAAAGAGGATGAAAATTTCGAGCTTGGGGCTAAGTTGAAGTAGTTGGTTTTTGGCCATTGAGGGAAGTGGTGATAGTGTCTACTTCTGAGCATTTCGCAGTTGTGCTACCATCAGTAGTAGCATTAGAACTGCAAACAACATTCTTTTTCAAAGGCTCATTATTTTCAGCAAAGATCCCTTGTCTGATGGCATCCTCAATTTGAACCCCCATTTCATGAAAGTTTGGAAAGGTAAACAGAAGTAGAGCGATCATCCTCTGCAGCAACTTGTTATGCAGATTCCGAACAATCATCCTGATCTGATCTTTGTCGGAAGGCCTTGTAGTTACCATTGAGGCCTTTGCTCACCATCTCGTCACGAACTCTGAGAAACCCTCCTTTGGCTCTTGGCAGGTGACTTCAAGATCACGAGTTGTGACTTCGATCTATGTGTTGTTGGATTATTGAGCAATAAAGGCCTCAGCCATCTCTTCCCAGTTCTGTTTCACAAAGTCGTCCAATTCCGCATACCAGATTACGGCTATTCCAGACATGGTTCGGCCGAAGAGAGACAACTTCTGGGCTAGGGTCAGACCCATTGGCCTCAGGATATCAGAAAACAAGCGGAGGTGCACCATTGGGTCTCCAGAGCTATCGAAGCGGTTCATATGTAGCATTTTAAACCGCTCAAGTAAGGTAACTGCAGATTCAATATACCCGTCTTCTAAATCCGAGATGGAGTTCACTACTTGTGCTCGTTTAAATAACTTCTCCAGTTTATTGACCTTGAGTGTAGTTGGGTCAACCTCAAATTCAAACAGAGCTTCGATTTGATAAACATGAGCTTTAGAGGCCTGTGTTGGGATTGGCTCCGCTGGATTGCCCTGAGTCTCTTGGACATTAGCAGTATGGGCAGTGGCTCTGGCTGTCAAGTTACCCGTGAGAGGTGTATGAGATACAGAAGCCACAGCCGGCTGTGGCTGTTTTTGTTGTTGTTGTTGTAGGCGGGTTATCACTTCAGCCTGACGAGCCGTGACTTCAGCCTGACGGACTGCATCCTACTACAATACTTCGATTGTCTGTTACAGGTGCTGTATCTGTTCTTCCACACTAGCTGGGGGATACTGATCTCGTGCTAAGCTGAATGCAGACAACTGTTCTCAAACCAGACTAGACCCGGGTGAACTAAGGGGTGACTACTGCAGAAACTGCACTGGTGAATTCTGCCTAAACCTCCTTCGTCTTGTAACCGGTGGGGGTGAGGTAAGCACAGGTTGCTTCTGAACCAATTCCGACCTGACAAAGTCTATCGACACAAGTCCAGAGTACCCGGGGGATATTGGAGCCTTCTGAAGCTATGGTTTCAGGACTATCTTGCAAAAGAGAAAACAGACAGCATCTCAGCCCAATTTCACTAGAGCGGATATGATCACAACTGAATGACTGTGCTCTCTACTAAATTCTGCCCCAAAACAGATACCAACTTGGCAACTGATATGCACATTCTTGTACAGTTTCACTGGAAAGCACATACTAGTTAAGTGAGAGCCAAAACACCCCTATGATGGGGTAGGGTTACCATGTCCTAGTTTCGTCAGGAGGTAGGGATTCACTATGCAAACATGCAGTTTCATACAATCCTGCATTCGGGTGAGCAACCTGTCCTAATTTGGAACACTCTCTATGGCTTCCGATATGCAACTACGTTAATTGGTCAAAAAGGGTGCCTCAGTAAGACCACCTAATATACCTCTCGCTCCTAACACCGAGAAGTGAAAGGAGGATCAAACGATACAGCGGTGATCCAAATCCAAGGTTTGTGTTCCCATCATGGCAGAGCCCGCAACCAATCAGCCTTATGGCACGCTTTCCCAAACGAGCCTCCGGCAAACTGTTCAGGAATAGCAGATGACAAACACTATGACTTAGGCGCCCCTATGCAAATGCAATGCAAAGAAACACATAAATGTAGATAAAACAACATATCATGAGTTCAAGTCAAGTTCTCTAAATCCCCAGCAGAGTCTCCAGAAACTGTAGACTCAACTTTTTTCGTGCGCCCCCCTTTCGGAGTGGCTCGAATTGGTCTCCTATAGTTCGGATTCCTATCACGGTTCTGAATCTAATCTCACAAAGTGCAAAGTGAGACTGATAAACACCAAAGAGTCTAATTTAGCAAATCATTTTGGAAAATCAAATTTTGAATCAAAATGCCAAAACTGGACTACTTTGCCAGATTATAGAGTCGCCACCTAAATATTTTGTTTTGGGAAATTTAGGAAACCCTGACTCGTGCCAAAGGCCACGTGTTCGTCATCACCAAAGTTGCCTCGGCTCGGGAACTTGGGTATGAGAGGGGAAGGTCCTGAAATGAGCACCCCCGCTCGCCCGATCAAAGGATTGGTCTCTACTAAGCATGATATGTTGTTTTATAAACACATGTGTTCTTATTCCGATTATTAGCTAACTTTACTATGTGACGCACACAAGTATAGACTAAATCGCAATAATTGGAACAAATCAACTCATGTTTGTTTTCGAAAATGGTTTGAAGGTGCCACCTGCAAGTGGGCTAAAATGCGGATTTGCCACCCTCAAGTGGGCTTAAAACATAATAATTTGCCACTTCGCAAAGTGGGCTTAAAACTCACAATCGTCAAATTATTCCAATTCAAGCAACAAAGCCTCCATCCACAGGCATTCATACAGTTAAGCAAATAAGCAAATAGCCTCATGGCAAGCATGCAAAACATGGCATCTCTCACACTCATGCAAGTATGCTAAAGCGTAGAACTTACAGTGTACTTCGAGCCAAAACAAAAGCTAGTTAGAAACAATGCATGATCCTAACTATACAAGATGCCTAATGCAACACATGTTATAATGCAATTAATAGGCTCAGCTACTAAGATAGCATATGAATGCAACACTTTGATAACATGGGATAAACACGTATTCAAATAAGTGTATTAAAATACGATGCGGTTTGAATGATGCGCCGAGCCCGGTGCATGCAAGACAAATGAATGATGCACGCATGCGAGAATAAGGTATGCTAATTGAAACGTGTCCCTAATCTAAGCATCGGAAACAGTTAAATAAAAAGGAGAAAGACGTAGAGTTGGAAGAGATGCACACACACACACGCACACTTATTACAACTTTGCGCCCTCTCGAAGGAGGGTCTGAATGAATAACCTAAGCTACACTAAGCTAAGCTAATCTAACTAATCTAATTAAACTAATTAGACTAATTATTACACAACAAATTGAATAAATAGTAAACTACTTACTAATTATTACAACACAACATAAAGAAATAGCTAAGCTAAAGCTACTTAATTATTACAACAATCAATGCAAATTAACAAAGTAGTTAACATATTAAACTATGTTGCTACTACTCTGCTCCGGGATGTAGAAGATGGATGCATTCGGTTTTTTGCCCCGAAAAGCCCACCGGTTTGCTCTTGAGAAGCTCTGTTTACAGGATTACTCCAAGAACTTTATGCTCCACCTTACCAATTCACTGTTGAAGGAAGCACCAGTGGCCTGCCGGCCATGATTGGTTGCTGCCGGCTATCTGCTGGCCAAAGAGTGGCACTGCTGGCCAAAGATGAAGCACAGCCGGCCATCAGTAAGCCACTGCCAGCCACTGGTGTGCTGAATCACCACACTGTAATAGAGCACAAACAGAGGAAAAATTAGGGTTTTCCAAGAACATGTTTGTACTTTACCTCTCCTTATCATCTCAAAATATCAAAGGAGTGGCACTCTTGGATCCAAAACCACCAATCAAGCATTTTCAATGCATGATGGCCAAAGATCCAAGTTGTACACTTTTAATAAATGCACAAATAAGACACTAGACCACTACCTTGTCATGAATGATCAAAGGCAATGGAGACAAAGGAGATTGGCTCATTCATCACTTTGAGTATAAAATGGACTAATCTACCTTGTGTTCAATATAACGTCCGATTGAACACATGCAATGCACACATAACATGCTTATCTTGGTCATGTTTTACTTGGTTCATTTTATTTACTCATTTTAGCATTACCAAGCCATTCTTTAATTGGTTAAGTCCAAGATGAGTGTCCTATAATGAGAGAAGGGTCAACCAAAAGATGATTTAAGACATGAGAGAGATCATGCCTTTGGCTAGGAGGAACCCTCAAAAGAGAGTTAAAGCCATTGAGCACAAGCTCTATCTCAGGCTTAAACACAATCATAAGATTAACCACCCTAAAAACAAATAGAAAAATGAAGAAATGGGGGAGGTTGCATATTTTTTAATGCTGAAATGGCATGCAAAAGACACTAAATCATGCAAACAACACATGCACAACATGTTCAAAAGCCAAAAACATTAAACTAGTGAAGAACATTACACTAGAGGCATGCAATATCAAGCTCAAATGATCAAACTAGCTCTGGACAGAGCTACAACATGGCAAAATAGTGGCTAAAACATGCTAAAATAGAAGCATAAAAGGCAAGAAAATCATGCTCACATGTTGGCTCACAAGCAAGGCTCACAACACAACTCTCAAAAACAATGAAAGAGTGATATATGTGAGAGTGTGACAGAGATATATGCACTAAAATCATATGTAAAATGATGCTATGGCATGCAATCATCTCATGCAAAACATGTTAGAGGCCTTAAAACACAAAGCTAGTGAAGGCCTTCGCAGTACAACCATGTAAGATGAAGCTCATATGACCAAGACAGCTCAAAACAGAGCTAAAGCATGCTAAATCAGTAGCAAAAACATGTTGAGAGCAAGTCACAAAACGGGAGAAAAACATGCTCACATGTTAGGCTATCTACATTTGCAAACAAGACACAAGGAGGGGAGGCTAACCCCTCTTATTTTGGACCTCAAAACATGGTTTTTGTCACTGAAAAACCACTGATTTTCAATGGTAAAAAGGCCCAAAAAGTTTGATTTGAAGGTGATGAGAAATGGTGCAAAAAGATTAACAAGCTAAAGAACAAAAAAGGGGGACAACCCCCTAACTCACAAATGCTCAAACCACCACTTTTAGGACTGAAAAACAAAAATTTTTACCTGCCAAAAATAGTTTGCAAAGGTGGCAAAAAGATGGCAAAGCAAGTATGAAAAACAAGCTTAAAGGGAGAGAGTTATATCTCTTGAAGCACAACACAATTTTAGACAACAAAACCCAGCAAAATCACTTTCAAGAGCTCCAAGAAGACCTTCTAGAACCTCAGCTCCAAGATAACCAACTTTGGTCTAGGATGTATAGGCAAAGGAGAAGTGTATCTAGACTTGTATGCACAAAAGTTCAAGAGAGAGAGAAATGGAGAGAGAGAGAATTATAGAGAGAGAGACTCCTCAAAATATTTCACTCCTAAAATGTTTCTCCCCTTCAAAACAATAGAGAAGGCTCTCTATATATACAAGAATGCAAGCTTAGGTTGAAAATATCTCAAAAGGGACAGCTGGAACAGATGGAACAGCTGGAACACAAATATTTGCAAAAATCTGACTTTTTCCATCAATGGCCGGCAAGCCATCATTGATGGCCAGCACATGTCCATTTCTGGCCGGCAAGGGTCACTCTTGGATGTTAAGGGGGCGGCAGAGGCCATTCATGGCCGGCACATGGCCAGAAAAGCCCATCCATGGCCAGGAACCTCTACCTCTGGTTGGCCAGAAAAATCTGCTTTTTGGGCCCAATTTCAAATGGACATATCTCCTTCATCTGGACTCCTTTGCAGGTCATTCTTGAGCCTAAATTAAAGCCCTGGAAGTCTTATTTCCAATGGTGGTAGCCTCACATCAAAATCCTAAGTGTTCTAAGAGATATCCCTCTTTTAGTGAAGACTGCTCATTTTCGATTCTACTCGAATTCATGCCCAACTTCTTCTCCAACTTGGTTTCTTCTCTCCTCTTCCATTTTCTTCAACTCCAAACCTTTAAATAAGGTGTTTTGAAAGATTTTTCAAAGATTTCACCTCTCTTCCATTCATTTCCACTTTGTCCTTGCTCGGTTTACCGAAAAGCGTAACATTTAACAAAATGCGAGCGTCGGAACATTGTAGGAACTTTTTCAAAAATATTTTGAAAGAGAGGGCTTTAAGATCTAAAATCTTTTGGTCAAAATGGTTTTGGCCCAAAAAATGGGGTATAAGGTTGGGATTTGAAGCTCCTCTTGCCGAAGAAATCAAACCTTTGCATTGCACATCTCATCACCAAGTAAACAATCAGTGGTGCCCAAGTCTCAAGGGCGGTCAAAAATGGGGTGTCTACAGTGTCGAACCTTTTTTTCAGTAGCTCCACCAAGAACACAGCAACAAGGAGGCATCGACACCACCAAGATGGGTGTCGACCCTAGAAGCAGAACAAAACAAAGAAAAGAAGGTAGTGTCGACACTGCCAAGGATGGTGTCAACCCTCTAACCAAAATCCAACAAGAATAGAGGGAAGGACGATCGCAATGGATATGGTTCTCGGATTCAAAGGCAATAAATGGGTCGAGTGTAAGCTAGGATCGCTATATTTTTACCTTAAAAAGTGAGTAAATATTTCTAGCCAATTAATAGTTGATCAAGTCTAAATATTTACAAGGAGAGTGAATTAGATCCCTAAAATTAAAATTAGATCGAAGAAAAAAGTTTGATTGAGAGAGAGAAACTGAATTGAGACCTTTTCCAAAGATCGCGGTGGGATTTGACGGCGAAGGCTAGAGAGGTGTATGAGCTTCAAACAAAACAAGAAATCATAGAAGTGGAAACGCTAGAAATCAAAATCAAAATCAAAGAGAGATGAGAGAGGGGAAACTGAATTGATCGAATAAATTCAATAGAGTGCCGCTTTGTTTTTTTCTTGTATATTTGAATAAGTTAATTGAACAAGGGATGTAATTCAAGGCTCTTATATTCCCAAACTAAATAGATATGAAAACACCAAATTAATCGAATAGAAACTAAAAAAATAGATATGCAAGCAACAATATATGCCAAATTAATCAAATGGAGAAACTGATTTAAAATCAAATCAAAATCAAAGAGAGATGAGAGATAAGAGATGAGAACCCTAAAAATCAAAATCAAAACTCTAGAAATTAAAATCAAAATCAAAGAAAGATGAAAGAGGAGAAACTAAATTAATCGAATAAGGGATGTAATTCATGGCTCTCATCGAATTAATCGAATAGAAACTGAAAAAATAGATATGAAAGCAACAATATATACCAAATGAATCAAATGGAAACTAAATAAGTTAGAAACTCACAAAAAAAATCAAATACGTGAAAGGGGCTTAGAATTGAATCGAACTCTAAGCTCGGAATTAGAATCAAACGCCAAGCTCGGAAGATATTAGTAGTGATCGGGAGAGGCAGTAACTGGTGGTGCTCGTGTGTTTGTATGAGATGCCGAAGAAGAAGAAGAAGAAGAAGAAGAGAGAGAGAGAGAGAGAGAGAGAGAGAGAGAGAGAGAGAGAGAGATGTATATTAAAAAAATGTGAGAGTTTAACAATGTTAATAAATCTGTTTAAAAAAACAAATAACAATATTTAAAAAAAAATATGGGATGCAAAAAATGTGTAACCTTAATAATATTAATAAATAAAAAAATCTGGAGTTGAAAATTTTAAATAAAAAAAAATTAAGTATAAATTTATAAATTATTTTTTGTATTAAAAAAGAAATCTAGATTATAATTGAAAAAGCTAGTTTATTGGGGAAAAAAAATCTCATATCCACTAGAAATTTGTAAATATTTAAGAACATCTAGAATTTTTATTTTTTATTTTTTAATTAAAATATAATTTCTCTAAAGAATGAGAGGGTTTGGGACAAAAACTAGTATGGATATAGAATGAGAGGGAGTGTGGTGTAAGTTTTTAAATAATTTTTTTTTTTTACTTTTTAAATTCAAATAATTTACATATACTTAGAAGGAAAATGTTTTTTAATTTTCTAAAAAAATCACTAAATTCAAAAAAATATAAAAATTTAATATTTTATGACATGAAATATATGTTGTTTTAAGTGCAAATATTTTATAACATATTTTTGTATGCCATGAAAATATACATTTTTTACGGCATACTTTTGCATGTTATAACAAAATCGGATTGAATTTTTTTTTCTTTTTAAATTTTTTGTACAAGTTTTCACAACATTGTGTAAAGTTATAATATTTTACAACATAAAATGTATGTCGTCTTAATGTTGTGTTTAGTTGGAGGATTTGGGAAGGAATTTGTAAAGAGAAAGGAAAAAAGTGTGTGAACTAGGTGAAATATAGGTATATTTTATTTATAGTTTACCTACCTTTTCCATTTCCTTTTCCAAATCGCTTCTCATATCCCTTAACCAAACACAGCGCATTTTATGACATATATTTGTAAGTTGTAAAAATATACATTTTTTATGGCATACTTGTGCATGCCATAAATATATGAATTAACGACTTACATAGTATGTATACTGTTATTAAAAAAAACCATTAACAACTTGCAAAAAAAAAAAAAAAAAAAAAAAAAAAAAAAATAAAATTTGTCGTCAAATATACTAACTACGACATGCATTCGATGCATGCCGTAAATAATTAGTTTTGTTCTAGTGGAGCTTCCTCAGTTGGATAAGTTGGGACTCTTGTGAGAGGTTCATCCTAATCTAACTAGGATAGATGAGTCTAGGATAATTGTTATTCTTATAAGGGATAAGCGTTCTATTGAAGTAAGACTTCTAGGAGAAGGAGGACACGTGATTATGTACGTTTTAACTTGTGAGTTGTTATTTTGTCAATTTATCTTGTGAGATATAGTTACTAACTTGATCGTCAAAGTGCCCTCTCGGTTAGTAGCAACCAGTTTAGGTGTTTTGTTTATTATTGCAGGTTGTGGATTCCATCTAGTGCACATGTTCTTCTGCTTTGTTCCTAGAATCTCGGAGTTGGATTCATTTTAGAGTTATAATCAGATTTTAACACACACACACATGACTAACGAATTACTAATAAAAAATGACCTAACTACTACGTGAATTAAAACCTTCATGGAGACCACTGTAATTATGTCAAAAGTTTATGACTAATTATATTTTTTTCAAATCTCAAGGAAGACAAGTTTAATTTACCCTTTTATTTTTCTAGTTACTAATATATTTTCTTTTTTTACTTAAAAAAAAATAAATAATAAAACACTCATAAAACTATGGTTCTAAATCGCGGTATCGGGTAACGTAATGGTATTGATCGCGAAGTATCGGTATCGATACGTATCAGGAATCGGGAGTCACAGCGGTGAAATTTTAAAAATCATTTCACAGGTTTTTCAGGTTTTTCTTTCCTATACTGGTCTGAATCAGTGAGTATCGGCCCGTCGTGGCTTGTGTAACGGCTTGTGTAACGCTTACAGGCCGATACGTACCGGGACTCGGCCGATACTCTTGCGATTTTTAATCTCAGTGGTATATCGGCCTGTATCCGTCGCGGCACCCCATTTTTCCGATACGTATCGGCCGATACGTAGCGTATCGGCCGATATTTAGAACTATGCTTGTAGTGTAACTCCACCAATTGAGTAGCTTTTGCCGGGCATCTTTGGTAGCTTCCCTTTCTTTTTTTTCTTGGATAGTTCTTGCTTGAGACTACTCAAATAACCATTGTACTTCATCAACAGGTGGTTCTTAAGTTCCCGATCTTCAGCACGTGGATCAATCTCTGGCGGTTCTATTTCTCCACCACTATTGTCTTAGGGAAAAATTAGGGATCATGAAAATTTTGTCATGAAAATGATCATGAAAAATTTATGATCCTTGGATTACCTTGATTAGTGTGTGGTACTTTATTCTAAGTGTAATCCAGGGGTCACAAAACTTTCATGATTATTTTCATGACAAAATTTTCATGATACCTAGCATTGCTGATTGTCTTAATCCTCTTCAGATGAATCAACACCCTCACATTTTTTATCTATGCATATTGATTGGAAAAGCATTAACAAAAAAATGCACTCCAGAACAAAAGAATGTAGCATCAAAAAATATTATTTCCTGACAAACAATTCAAAAAATGTTCTGCTCTGTGATTGATGAACTGTAATGTACTTAAAATATGAAACCGGCTACATGATAACAAATTGAAATAGTGTTTCTCCTAATTAGTCAGGACTGAACTGCGTTTGAAAGTTCTTGTTTTTGAATTTGAGTTGAAGATGCTTTTATTGGAAGAAGGTGGTTTATTTTAGTTTTGCGCTAGTGTATGGGCGGCATTGGAGTGGTTTTTCTAAGTGATTTACTAGTTATTTGTTTTCTAAGTGGTTTATTTGGTTTGTTAAGTGCTTCAATGTATAATATTTTTTTTTCCTTCTTTTGGACGCTGTCACAATTCCACTCTTCAAGAGGTTAGACAGAATGGATTCATCAACATTGTATTATTTATTTCATGGAACGTGGAGCCTAGTAGGTTTTGTCTTTTCTTTTTTTTTTTTTTTGCTAGATTCTAATTCTGAGATTTTATATACTTCGTTGTCTACTATGTCGTCACCTGTTAATATATATATATATATATAAATTAATTTAACGAAAATAAATATAAAAAAAATTATTTTTACCTCTCAAAAGATAAAATTATATAAAAATGGTTTATTTTTATTTTTTTCACTAATTTAATTTTTTGTTTCTTCGATTTTTTTTTTTATAAAAAAAAAAAAGAGTTTGAAAACTAAACTAAACTAAACAGAACTTCATAACCAAGAAATTGCTAGCATTATTCATAAAAAAAAAAAAAACAAACCATTACATTTCAAACAACATACAAGTTAACCAATAGAAAATAAGTTATTTTGACGACTTTACCCTTGAAATTGATCATTTGCAAAGAAAACATCTTTGATTATCCTTGTTTTGAACAAGATTCGAAATTTAGTGTCAAATATATCACAATTGAAAAGTTACGGATCAAATTAATACAAATTCCAAATTACAAGGACAGTTAATTTAATTCGCTTAAAAATTTAATTTAATGATGATATTGTATCATTATGATTGCATAATATCACTATTTAATAATAAATTATTACATAAAATAAGTGAAACATATTATTTAAATATTTGGGCTGTAGCTTATAAATTGAGTTACTTTGTAAGCTTATTTTTATTTTTATTGAACTATTTTCAAATTTTAAGTCAAAATATTTACCTTTTAAATGTGTTTTGATTAAACAATCCTAAAAATTAAATTTTTAATTAATTTTTAGAGTCACCTAGTTTTTGACATGAATTTTTAAAAAGTTAATCAAAAATAAAAAAAGAAAAAGAGAAAATTGTAGTTCATAAGTTGGTGTCAAAGGAAAACTATCATCCAACCCATTTCAATATAGTGGAATTCACTATGCTCGTATGATAATTTATTATTAAATAATCATATCATGTATTATTGATTACAATATGGTATTTTTTTTTTTCCTTTTTTTGAGGGCCTTTTTGGCAACACCATAAATAAATTATTTATTAGCTTATTAGCTTTTTTGAATCACATTATCTCTTTATTTTTTTATATATCTTTTCATAATAAGTAAAAAAAATCAACTTATAAATCATATCCAAAATAATAAGTCACATCAATTCATTTATACTCTTTGTAAACACTTTTACATATGTGTCTCGCCTCACCAAGAATGGCAAACAGAATTCATTAACCTTGAATATAATTTTCTTCCATATAGTATCCCAATGTCTCCATTCCACAATGCAAGCTAGCTACTCCAATAAATAATCTATTTCTTCATCACATGATTCACATGCTAGCATTATCCTCAGTATTTCAAGCAAATGTTGGTAAGAGGGAGGTATATTTTATGCCCTCAATCTCCATTCAAATCTCATTCTTTATAGAATCCAAATAATATACTATTTCTTTTGCATTTCTTTTCAATGGACACTGATTTTTATACGGAGAACTGCATGTAGATAAAACAAGGGAAAAAAATTACTAGCAGATTGGGAGTCTAAGTGTATCTGTGGTGTGGTGTAAATAAAATACTGTAAGAGTGCAAGTTATGCCCTTCATTTATTGGTAATTTTATTTTTCCCTTCTCTCACTTATATATAATTTTCTCATTTTTACATTATAGTAACTTCTCTCTTCTGTTTGGTTAGATATGGTGCATGAGGAGATTAATTTAAGACGAGTCTTCTCTCTCAATTTGCACTATTATTAAAAGGCGCTAGCAAAGAAAGACTTGACCACTTAATCGTATTATATTAGAATAATGATGCACGCTCCACACTTCATTTTTTGTCTTGAATTTAATTTCTCATGAAGTGTGCGAGGCTGAAAGTGAAATGTGAACGTCATTGCTCTTATATTATTGTAGTTATAAGATAATGTATATAGTAATAGTTTAATAGTTTTATTGTTAAAAATCTTTCGTTGGAGGTAAAATGAAAAATAAATCAATAAATAATAAAAATAAGAAGAGAGAGACTAAAATAAATAGAGACAAAATTTTACCTTATTTGTAGATATGATGTGAAAAATTTAAAAATCTCGAGATATTAATTTGTGATTATGTATCAATTTTAAAGAATAAATTACAGTCTCAATCAAACAATTAAAGACAAATTGACACAACGATTTAACGTGGAAAAACTACAATTTGAGGAAAAAAAATCACAGGTCAAAATCACAAAACAATCCACTAAGAAGACAAAAATGAATTACACAAGTGTACCATTAATTACCTAGCAAATCCATACCCGAATTGAATCGACCCCTATGTGCCTCTTCCACCACCGTCTTCACCTCAGAATTGTCTTGTCCAACATTGAATCCACAGCGCCTGTCACGACCCCAAACTGCCCCTGGTAGTTTGGTGCCGTGATAGCCAGTAATCCGAGATTACCGAAGGCCAACTTACAAATTTCACACACAACAGAGTATAAAAATATGGGGTTCACAAGTGCGGAAGCGATTTATACAAACAGATTAGTCCATAAAAGCTGTACATAAGTCACATGAGGTAGCAACCATTTACATATGGGTTATAACTTAATTATGAACAAGCAAAGTGCAGGTTACATTTTTTCGTATTAGCAAAGGGCTCCACAAACTGACATAAAGAAATTGTTCGAATTACAGGTCTAAATACACAGTCTGCTAGGTTGCCGACATCTTATTTGCCGACATAACAATTATACAAAAACATACATCTTGATCAAAAGGCTTCTCATCCGATGTGTTCAAAATACAAATATTACAAGTCGAGAAGCATGGTTTTCAAGACTGCCGACATAAATGCAGGTTAAGCCGACATAAACAAGACCCAAAACAAGCTCTAGAAATCACATCTAGGCGTCACCGCCTTCTTGTTCATCACCTACATATATATAGAGAGGGTGACCTTGGATACTCAGTGAATGGTATAAATAATAAAGGGGTTTGCATGAATAATAGCCGAAATCCTTTCAAAACAATACAAGACAAAACTATATATATATAACAAGGAATGGACCTCGTCCATCTAACAAATCTACAAAGTTTCAAGGGATATGTACTAGCATCACATATTACAAATAATAACATTTCGGCAAACATATCCACGCGGTAGACCGTCCGTGGCAAAACAAGACAAAGCAAGATAGGCATCTCAAACAAGGGTGCTACAAAAGTTTAGAGTCCTCTAGCACAAGGGACTTTCAAGACAAGATATGCTGCGAAAGTTTAGAGTCCTCCAGCACGATGGACCTATGTTACAAGGCCCGTAGCCCTTTAACACTAGAGTACAAATCAAGGGTGCTGCGAAAGTTTAGAGTCCTCCAGCACGAGGGACTTCATAAATGAGATGTGCTGTGAAAGTTTAGAGTCCTCCAGCACGAGGGACTTTCAAACGAGATGTGCTGCGAAAGTTTAGAGTCCTCCAGCACGAGGGACTTTCAAACGAGATGTACTGCGAAAGTTTAGAGTCCTCCAACACAAGGGACTTTCCGAGAAGGTCGTCACAACATGATCGTACTTGATATACAAAACAGGGACAATTATTCATGCTTAATAAACACTTTCGAAACAAGCAAAGCAGAGTCTTTATCAAAACGTATAACATAGCTTTATTAAAAATACCACTCACCTAGTTCTTCAAACGTCGGGATCAAGGAGAGTCCAAGTCCTACAAACGCATGGCAAAGTCTATTGAATGCACCACTCAAAACAAGTCCAGCTTACATGCAAATGACCTCGGCATCCTTCAAAAACTAAGTCAATCAAATCGAAACACAGTTTCTTATCTTTGGAAAAACACGCACCTCCTCGCCGAGGTGTAGCCTCGATGGCCACATTAAAAAAGTGAAGTCGGGAAAAATCTGGGTTCCCCTCTTGACAAACACGAAGAACATGAGCATTAAGAACTTGAAGAACATGAACATGAGGAAGATGAATGCAAAGATCAAACTTGCTATACAAAAGCTGAGATTTCATGCTATAACTTCGAAAACGTGGACCTGGGTACCCACACTCAAGGATCTTATCAAAACAAACACAAATGCATGAGCCTCGATGCAAACTTTCGGATCAAACGAGGCTTTTATTCAAAAACACATGAAAACCGTTTTCTCTTTCTAAAACCAACTTTAAAT
Organism: Camellia sinensis; assembly: GCF_004153795.1. NCBI lineage: Eukaryota > Viridiplantae > Streptophyta > Magnoliopsida > Ericales > Theaceae > Camellia > Camellia sinensis. The sequence goes on from NW_021024720.1 coordinate 1,748,874, forward strand.
CGATGAATGGTGTGTAGAACAGGTTTGATCGCGCAATGCAGCTAGATAATGAATAAGAACAACAATGATAGGTTAAGATTCTAACCTCAAAACTTGAATCTAACGGCTCAAGCTCTAACGATCAAGCTTGGAAGTCACCCTCTCTAGCTCAAACTTCTCCTCCTTCCCACTAGAGCTTCTCTCTCTAAAAAGGCAAGA
>NW_021024721.1:0-21799 GCF_004153795.1 Camellia sinensis
TCTTGCATTGCATAAGTCATGCATTTTCAAAAAGAAAAAAAGAAAAGAAAAGAAAAGAATCCAGCTTTCAATTACATTAGCATATCATTTGCATGGTTACAACTATCACTATTGAATTACTTGGCTATAATCTATTCACATCAACATTTGATTACAACATTTTTCATCAGTTAATGCCGACCCCCTCTTTTGGGTTGTAGGTTAAAATTGCTCAGTTAATACTGGCCCTTTTTCGAGATGACGAAACCATCCCTTTCTCGGGTTAACGGTTCAAACCACCATTGGTTAATACATTCCCTTTCTTCTGTTGTTAGTTAAGACTATCCATCGGTTAATACCTCTCCTGTTTTGGGTTGTAGGTTAAAACTATTCATCGGTTACATTTCCTTCTCTTGTGAGTGTGTTTCAAATGTATCTCTTGTTATGCTTCATATCATTTGCATGAGACTTTCCTCGCATATTATCCATTGCATTGTATTGCATAATCATGAATTTTCAAAAATCAGCTTCACGAATCGTGTAAGTCCAGATTTTAATTGTATTTCGAGCATGTCATTTGCATTCTATCCCTGAACTACGCTAGTTCGATTCCTTGCAAATGGACACGTAGGCAACCCTCGGGTTCAACCAACTGCATTTGCATCTTGTCTGTTTGCCTAACTCTTACGGCCTTGTCAAAAGGGTCGTCTTTGGGCTTTGACATTCACTCACGTCAAGAAATGACTACGAGTTCTGTCAAAGAGGAGCAACTGTAGACATCCCATTTTGACTAGCCCTAAGACTTCGGCACTTTCTTTTGATTACCCAATGATGAAAACAAGAATATGCTATTTCACAAAATTCTCAGTGGAATGATGTAATTTAAGCTTATATCCCAACCTTTACCTATTTTGGCCAAAATGTTTTAGATCAATTTTAGCCTAAATTTTATATATTTGGCCCGTTAAAATATATTTTATTAGTCCAATTATTTTTAAAAAAAATTTACATATTTTTTGTGTGTTTTTATATTTTTTTTGGGGCATTTGTACATCTATTTATGCAAATAATACCTTTTATATATTATTATATTATAAAATGCACAGTAATGTTACCGTGCACCTTTGGAAAATGTAACGACTCGAACCCGCCCTACAGGTTAGGACCATAACGGGCCAGTAATCATGAGATTACCTATGGCCTCAGACAGAAATTAGTCATATTTACTATTAATAGGGGGCCAGATGCGAAAGCATAATTAGAAATTTTGTCCAATGAGTTGTGCATATATGGCATTACAAAAACCTTGCACATTATATTAATAACTCACACCTTACATTCAATATCTTACAGCCAATATAGATATACATATATCTAAGATCATTCCAGAAACAGTCTTAGCAGATACTAAGTTATCTACTTAGATATAGACTTAGTCCTACGGGACCACAAAAGAAAAACAATCATAAAGAAAGCCTCGCACGGGAGGCGTCCATAGCAGACTCCACGATATCTGATTTCCTGAACGAGTTCACTAGGGTTGAGGCTGGACATCCCGCTGCTCACCTGCATATATATAAATAAAAAGTGAGCTCACGCCCAATGAATAATATGGAAGTAAAGGAGTTGAGTGAATGAGCCCATTTTTAACAGATAAGCATATATAATCAGTAAGCATTTTACATCAGAACGACTTTAGGTCCAACATGCGACAGAACAACGTTAAGTCCAAAAGATAGCAGAATATATAGTACAAGTTCAATTATTACTCAATAGAATGGCCTTGGGCCTAATAGTGTACAATATGACCTCAGGTCCACCAGTTAACAAATTGACCGATCGGATTCAGTCATCACTTATTAGTACGACCTTGGGTCCAAGCACTTACAGTATATAATGGCCATACAGTATATAATGGTCATTCAATTTTGTAATTGCATATCAGTCATTCAGTCTTACTAGAGATTCAGTCATATTATATCAGTCAGTTAGTCTTAACAGTGTTTCAGTCATATCATGTCAGTGATTCAATCTTATCAGTGATTCAGTCATATCATATTAGTGATTCAGTCTTATCAGAGATTCAGTCATATCATATCAGTCATTCAGTCTTATCAGTAATTCAAGGCCATGTTTGTTTGGGTGGATATGAGCTTGGGATTGGACTAATAGTCCAATAAAATTATTAATCCGATGTTTGGTTAAACAATTGAAGTAGAGACTAATTATTTTAAACTTGACTATTAGTTAAGATAGGATGCATAATCCAACGGATTCGTAGTCCTAGGACTATTAGTCATGGGAATGCTAATCCAGTCCGCCCAAACAAACATGGCCCAATTGTACAGATAACACTCTTGTTAATATCACATTGTTAGTATATCGTTCAGACAGAAGATGGTAACTCATCTATGCTTATCAATCATAGGTTCAGAAAAGCTTACCACATGTGAACAATCAGAAATTAGAGTATAAGTAAAATATCTTTAATAAGATATTACTCATTGTGGTCAGATGGCTGAATCGTCCTTGCAGTTCACCCTACATAATTCACAACACAAGGGGTCAATGTGTGCCTAAGAATGCTTTGAAATGAAAAAGAACGGAAATTAGAATATAAAACAACTTTTCAAAATTTTCTAAAACAGGGCACTTCTCTTGAGCGCAACATTGGTCGCTCAAGCGAACCCCTTGGCTTGCAAAAGTACTGGATGCACGATTTTTAAGCCCAACAATCGCTCGAGCCAAGTACTAAGAAAAAGGATGTTCACTCGAGCGCACAATCGGTCGCTCGAGCCACCGTGCAGTTGTCTAAAAAACTACTGGGGGCTCGAAATGTACGCTCGAGCCACCTTTTGGTCGCTCAAGCAATCTGTTGAATTTCTAAAATTTCCATAATTCTGTTTTGAGTTTCAAACTCACATTCAAGGCTTCAAACTCAACTTCAAGGTTTCAAACTCATACATGTCTTGTCCACTTGTGTATAAACACGCCCAAAAGCATACATTTAAAGATAACTTCAACCCATAACTCAAAATTCCATGAAAAACAAAATTCAATCTTGAACTTCATGCAAGCAGACTCATCTTTCATATCTTGCACTTTCAAGATTTTAAACTTAGAATTGGACTTCAATACATGACAATTCATGTGTTCATGTAAGATACAATTTTTAATTCAACATTGATTACATGATTCATGTTCAAAATTGAGGATTCATAGCAAATTCATGAATGCATGTATGAGTTAGTTCTAAAGTCATCACTTTTACTTCAATTTCTTTAGTTGAGCTCATTAATCTCTTGAATTCACAAATTACATGGCTTAAGCTCATGAATTGAGGTTCAATTACTCACCTATGAACTTCAATTTAGCTCAAACTAGCAAGAACTAGAGCTAATATTCCCAATTCTTGAATCTCCTTACAAATTCTTCCAAATGAGCTCCTTTCTCTCTAAAATCAAAGTCTCTCTCTCTCTCTCTCTCTCTCTCTCTCTCTCTATATATATATATATATATATAGCTCTCTCTATAGAATTTTGAGTATAAAATATGTGTCTTGACTTAACTCTAAGCTTAGTTCATCATATATGTTCTCTTGATTAGCTTAGGCTAATTGAACATGATTAAGACTAATCAACTTCACTTAAATTAAATCAATTTAATCTAATTAATTTGATCTGAATCATTTTTTGATTAAATTTCACCTTAGGCTCTAAAAATCATTCTAATCATAACAATGCAGTCAATTTCGGTTTATGTCACCTATACGGCCCTCAATTTCAAATTATAATAGGAAATAGAACAGATTTCTCTACAATGGACAGATAGAAATTCAAAAACACATATAATCACATCAGTAGTACCCAAATTCATATTAAGCACATAATTACAAGCATAATTAAAGGTTAACAGTATAACACAGAACATGATTGTCACATTCTTCCCCCCCTTAGAAAGTTTGGTCCTCCAAACTTATATTACCTCCATTCAAAAACAGATGTGGGTAGCATTGTCGCATCTCATCTTTTTTTTTCCCACGTAGCTCCCCTTCGATAATGCTCTTTCCATTCCACCTTTACCATTGGAATGGATTCGTTTCTCAGTTGTTTCACTTGTTGGTCGATGATCTGTTCCAGCCATTCTTCATATTCCATATTCTCATCAAGTGCTATCCAGTGATAGTCTATAACATAAAACGGATCCCGAAGATAGCCCCTTAACATTGACACGTGGAATATGTTATGCATTTGTTCCATACTCGGCGGTAAAGCAACTCTATAGGCAACTGGGCCAAGTCTCTCCAAAATTTAAAACGGTCAAATTTCAGATGTCTCAAAGTCTTGCAAGATTTCATTCTATTCAGTAAGCAAGCAAGCCAAATTCCCTGTTGATTTTCTACTCAAAGCATCAGCAACTGTATTGGCTTTCCCCGAGTGATATTGAATCTAGAGATCATAATCTTTAATCAATTTTAGCCACCTTCGCTGTTGTATATTCAGCTTTTTTTAGGTAAAGAAGTATTTTAGACTCTTGTGATCGGTATAAACCTCACATTTTTCCCCATACAAGTAATGGTGCCAGATTTTTAGAGCAAACACAACTGCGACCAATTCCAGGTCATGCGTTGGGTAGTTCATTTCATGCGGTCTGAACTGTTTGGAGCCATAGGCAATTACCCTTCCATTTTGCATTAACACACAACCTAGACCCTTGTAAGAAGCATTACTAAATATCACAAAAGTTTCCATACCTGAAGGCAATGTCAATACTGGTGCGGTAGTCAGTCTTGTCTTTAGCTTTTGGAAAGCAAATTCTCTCTCATTATTTCATTCAAACGATTGTCCCTTGTGTGTGAGTTGGGTAAGCGGTATAGCTATTTTGGAGAAATCTTTTACAAACCGTCTATAATACCTGGCTAAGGCCATGAAGCTTGGGACTTTTGTTACATTCGTCGGTATAGGCCAGTTTACAATTGCTTTAATTTTCTCCAAGGGTTTGCAATACAGTTCTCAAATGTTGCTCATGATCAATCCTACTCTTTTAGTATATCAAGATATCATCAATAAAGACTACAACAAACTCATCAAGATAAGACTAAAAAATTTGATTTATAAGATCCATGAATGTCATAGATGCATTAGTCACTGCAAAGGGCATAACAAGAAATTTGTAGTGACCATACCTTGTCCGAAATGCGGTTTTCTCAACATCTTATGCTTTTACCTTTAATTGGTGATACCCAGATCTCAGATCAATTTTTGAAAACACTTGTGATCCGTACAACTAATCAAACAAATTGTCAATACAGGGCAAAGGGTATTTATTTTTGATTGTTACCTTGTTTAATTCCCAGTAGTCAATGCACAAGCGTAAAGTCCCATCTTTCTTCTTTACAAATAGAACCGGTGCACCCCTTGGTGAAGTGCTCGGTCGAAAAAACGCTTTATCAAGTAAGTCTCGCAACTGTTCTTTCAATTCTTTTATTTCAATGATAGACATTCTGTAAAGAGTTTTTGAGATAGACTAGGTGCTTGGTGCAACATCAATAGTAAACTTTATTTCCCTGTCCACCAACTCTCTTGGCAATTTATCTGGGAATACATCAGGAAATTCTTTAACAATAGGAATACTATCTAGTTCAACTTTCATAGATTGCTCAGTCATTACACTACACAGATAACCCTGACACCCTTTCTTAAGCAATTTACATGCTTTCATTGCTAAAATCAGATAAGGCGGAGGCACTACCCCTTTACCCATGAATATAAACTCATCATGTCCTAGAGGTCTAAATATTACTTGTTTTGTTACACAATCAATGGTGGCATAGTATTTAGACAACCAGTCCATACCCAGAATTACATCAAAGTGTCTAATATCCAAAGACAACAAATCCACATATAAAGTCACGCTCCCAATGTGCATATTGCAAAAATGATAGATAGTCGTACACAACACAAACTCTCCAAATGGAGTAGATACACACAACAAATAAGGGAATGATTCTGGGGGTCTATTCAATCTAGATGCATATGTAGTAGACACAAAGGAATGTGTTGATCTAGAATCAATTAACACAAAAGCATCTTGGTTACATATAGTGATAGTACCTGAGACGACGGCTTCAGTATTTCGTGTGTCACCTGGGACGAGCGCAAAGACTCTTGCTTGCCTCATTATGTCTCTAGTAGTACTAGGTCTCACAGTGCTACCCAATACAAGAATAGATCCAGTTGAGCTAGTGGATATATTAGTTTCTGACATTAAATTTCAGTCTAGCACATCAAAATAAGTAGGCAATTTCAGTACATTCACTCTTTCCACGATATTCCAGGATACCATTACGGAGACCACCCTCAAATTTTCTCGCCTTTTTATAGTCGGTGTCGACCATAAGTGGTGCAAACCTAGCCAATTCAGTAAATTTGGTCTCATACTCAGCCACAGTCATATTGCCTTGCTTCAGCCCCTCGAATTCAGACACCTATCTATCACAGACACACTGTGGGAAATATTTATCGTAAAGGAGCACAAAAAACTGTGTCTAGTCGCTGCCCTTGTTGTCATCAGGCATCAACATCTACCACCTTATTGCTTCATCCTCTAGTGTAAAGGTGGCCAACTATACTTTTTGTGTTTCAAGGCATGGGAATACTTCAAACAACTTTTCAATATCGAGGACCCAAGCTTCAGCCTTCAATGGGTCCACACCTCCGTGAAACAGTGGTGGCTTCATTTTTTTAAACTCTTTGGTGAGAGCTATTGTTCGGCCATCATTTTGTAAATCGTGCACAGGTTGTACTAGAGGTGGAAGTGGCAGTTGTTGCCACTACTATTGTTGCCTCAGTGTTTCTACCATGTCCTGTGTCAATCTTTCCATTCTGTCTACTCTGGCAGTAGAAGATTCTTCTATTTCATCGAATCTTGTTCTCACCATTATCTAATGAGACTTGCATTATATTTTATAGCGTGCATATACAGATAGGCAATAGTCCATATATCATGTAGTCACATAATTCAGGACACTTTAGCATATTCTTAAAGCATTCAAGCATATATTTAGCACATGAATGCTACTTAAGTCTTTTCTAAACACTCTATTGCTCACTTGGACAAGTGTGAGAGTTGTTACTCATGATCCGATACCACTCTGTCATGACCCGAACCCGCCCTTATAGGTTAGGATCATAACCGACAAGTAATCATGAGATTACCTATGGCCTTAGATAGAAATTAGTCATATTTACTATTAATAGGGAGCCAGATGCAGAAGCAGAATTAGAAATTTTGTCCAATGATCTGTGCATATATGGCATTACAAAAACCTTGCACATTATATTAATAACTCACACCTTACAGTCAACATAGATATACATATATCCAAGATCATTCCAGAAACAGTCTTAGTAGAAACTAAGTTATATACTTAGATAGAGACTTAGTCCTACAAGACCACAAAAGTAAACAAAAGAAAAATAGTCATAAATAAAGCCTCGCATGAGAGGCGTCCGTAGCAGACTCCACGGTAACCGATTTCCTTAACGAGTTCACTAGGGTTAAGGCTGGACATCCTGCTACTCACCTACATACATATAAATAAAGAGTGAACTAACGCCCTGTGAATAATATCAAAGTAAAAGGGTTGAGTGAATAAGCCCTTTTTTAACAGATAACCATATATAATCAGTAAGCAGTTTACATCAGAATGACCTTGGGTCCAACATGCGACGGAACGACATTAAGTCCAAGAGATAACAAAATATGCAGTACGAGTTCAACCATTACTCAACAAAACAGCCTTGGGCCCAACAGTGTATAGTATGACCTTAGGTCTAACAATTAACAGGCTCACCAATCGGATTCAGTCATCTCTTATCAGTATGACCTTGGGTCCAAGCACTTACGATATATAATGGCCATACAAAATATAATGGCCATTCAATTTTGCAATTGCATATTAGTCATTCGGTCTTATCATAAATTTAGTCATATTATATCAGTCTTTAGTCTTCTCAGTGATTCAGTCATAACATATCAATCATTCAGTCTTATCAGAGATTCAGTCATATCATATCAATCATTCAGTCTTATCAGAGATTCAGTCATATCATATCAATCATTCAGTCTTATCAGAGATTCAGTCATATCATATCAATCATTCAGTCTTATCAGAGATTCAGTCATATCATATCAATCATTCAGTCTTATCAGAGATTCAGTCATATCATATCAATCATTCAGTCTTATCAGAGATTCAGTCATATCGTATCAATCATTTAGTCTTATCAGTAATTCACTTGTGCAGATAACACTCTTGTTAATATCACATTGTTAGTATATCGTTCAAACAAGAATGTGCAAAAAACATCCTGCGGAAGATGGTGGAAATATACAGGGACTGGTCAGATAAGCTACCATTTGCATTTTGGGGCTACAGAACCTCAATCCGAACATCTACAGGTGTAACCCTTTATTCTCTCGTCTATGGGATGAAGGCTGTTTTGCCAATTGAAATTGAAGTGCCGTCATTGCCAGTTATGGCCGAGTGTCAGGTAGTGGAGGCGGACTAACAATAGAGTAGGTTCAAGGAGTTAATGGTGTTTGATGAGAGAAGACTGAGGGCATTGTATCATGTCCAAGGTTACCAACACCGAATTGCCAGGGCTTTTAACAAGAAAGTTAAGTCAAGAAATCTCAAAGAAGGGGACATGGTATTGAAAGACAACCGGGCTCCATTCATGACCCTAGGGACAAGTTCAGACCCAATTGGACTGGTCCTTATATCATCAAGTCAATTTGGTTAGGAGGGGCAATTATTCTCATAGACCTGAATGGCTTGAAGAAATATTACCCTAAAGGGCGACTTTGGCAAAAGTAGAGTTAATACTCGAATGAACCTGAATCGAATTACGTAAAGCCTGATTTCCATCTTTAGGATACGTAGGCAACTTCATCCTGAAGTTCGGCCGTAACCATCTCCAATTCAACTATCCTATTCATTCATATTTATCAGGCCATCTTTCTCTATTATCAGTTAGCGCGGTTGTGTAATCTTTATGTTGGTAGAAGGGCTGGTACAATGAATGCAATTATGGGCAGTCATGATCTATTGATTCAGGGCTGTACATCTAAAGGATGGGTTTTGAGTATGTCAGGTAATGACCATTTTCGGGGACGGTTTTGAAAAGTTTTAATAAAAGCTGATTTTTTTCTCAAAATTTTACCTTTTTACAACTTGGACCATTTTTGGAAACCAAAGAAAATTTTTTAGTACTCACAATTTTAATTTTATTGATTTCAACGCAAGTACATTCTCTAACTCTCTGATTTAGATTAAAGTTGCTTTTACGTTATAAAGCTTGAAAAGAAAGATCAAAGCAGTAAAACTAGGGCACAGCTAAGTTAGGTAGCTTTATGTCTTTCGCTTGCACTTACGGAAGTTTCTATAGCTAAAGATGGCCCAACTTGTTCCTCGTCCTCGAGCCAAGCCAAGCACTCACCAGAAAGCGCGTAACTGAAGCTAGGGGTAGGGGCCAGAAGCTCCTTCATCCTCTAAGCAGTGAGGTATCGAGGCAAGTGCGAACCACAGATGGGAAATGAAGCCGGGTATTCTACCTCCTCATCTGGACATGTTTGATCATGCCCAAACTAGCGTCTGAACCGAAAGGGGAAATAGAACACGTAGTGTGTGAGGCCAATCAATTGTATGCCTGGCTGCCGGGACATGCTGTAGCTCATCTCAATCAAATTGAGCCAATGACAACGCCAAGTGATGTCAGCTATAGATCTGCTGCACATCCAGTCACACCACAACCCTTCTGAAGGGATATCCACTAATCGTTGGCGAAAGAAGTAAGCTCGAGCTAAGTACTCGGGGCAATGGTCCACCACTTTTAGTTTATCCATAAGCCATACTTGGGGAGGGATGAAAACAAGAGAGATTAAAGAATAGAGAGGTGTACGATGAGGGAAAAGTATGGAAGGGGTTTTGAGAGAAAAAAAGAGATTGAGTGTCAAGTGATGCGAGGAATCATAAATTAGAAGGGTGGGCACCAATACCTAAAGAAGTAGGGGACTCCCTACAAATTGAGTAGTTTCTCGTAGACGGAAGACATCCAAACCCATCAAGGTTTTGACCAAGGCTAGGCCCATGTAACTCTTACTCTCTTTCAGACAATGGGACTTCAATCAAACGAATGCTGGCTCCGCCAAAACTAGGGGCAAGGAGGAATTGCGAAAGTAAACGTAAACAGAGAGTATGTTGCCGATAACCTCGCCATAGAAGGTCACTCCTATCTCCAATATCGGAAAACTGATGAACTAAACCTTGGATGTCCAACTCCCTATTATATGCCAAGGATCGAGCCTCGTATAAGGGAAGCCCACACATCCGTCCCAAAGCTTGGGCATGGCCAAAACGAGGCTGAGGCGTAATTTTTTCGTCACGCTGGGATTCCATCAATGCTTGAAATTGTTCGATCGTCAGACACATCTCTTCTGATCCGAAGAAAAACACATGTGTGATCAGGTTTCAGCATCGAGCAGCGTCGTGGAGGAACGGAAAACAAATCAAAGTACGGCTCAGAGGAAAAAGAGCGTTTAGGCCAAAACTGCGAAAGTTCACCTTTTTTGTGCCGTCCAAAGTGGTTATCTAGTCTCGAAGCCTATTGTTGAGCAAAATCTCCATCTTGAGAGGAAAACATCAAAGACTTGTTATTCTGCCAGAAAAACAGCATGAGAGCACCTTTTATAGAGTTTGGGAAGAGGCAGTACATGACAGTTGAATTGCACTCACCGATATCATTTTTGGGCCCGATCGTGCCTCATTGGATCTTGGCCGTGCCTATTTGGACCCGGCCGGGTCTAAATGTTGGCCCAGATAAAGTAGTTTGCAGAAAGAGGCTGGCTTTTTCCTTGATGTACTGTGGCTGTATTTTGAGTTTTGTTTTGTTTTTATCAAGTGTTTTTTTAGTGTTTTTAGGTTGTTTTCATTGTGTTTTTCCGTTATCGAATTATATTTTGCATTTTTTCCGGTTGTAGGTTCTTATCCGATACAAGAATGAATTCAAGAGCAAGCATTCACAGTTTTCAAATCGTATACAAGGTTATCATGCAAGATTGCGCCATTTATCACATACTATGCAGAGAAATCATCCAAAAATATTCTTTTCATACATAGGAGGGTCCAACCTAAATCATTGTTTTACAAAGCAAAAACAAAAGAAAAGTCTTCAAAAACAAAATACAGAGGTCTATCTAAAGCTACATAGTTCCTAACTACAAAGAAAAAGAAAAGAAAAGTAAAATCAACCCATCATCGCTCTCTTCCTCCTCGGCTGTGGAGGAGGTGCGTCACTGTCATCGCTGGGGCTGTTGGACTGGATGTCTGCCTCATTCCCCTTATCCTCGAGGGTCGTGTACTAGTCAAAGGAATCCTTAGAAGCTGAGCGCTATCTCACTCTGCCTGTCCCCCGATTAGCCCATCATCTGCCTCTCTCTAGGCACTGTCTCCCTCTCTATCTCCCCACTGGAGGAGGTCCTACTGGTGTAGCTAGTGCCAGCTTAAGCTGAAAAAGTACAGATGTCAGAATATGTTCAACAGCATTATGGACAAGACAACCTCAAGGGGGATCTGCTCGATCACCCCGTCTGGTCGCATGTATACAACCTCTATCGGTATCACAGAAAGCCCAAGAACAGGAGCGGTAGTGGGAACACCTCTGGCAGTGGCAGCGGCCTCAGGAAGTGCATAGACAACACCCCTAGTAAGAGGGCCATCACTCGAGTCTGTAAGAAAGTGGTGAAGTCGCCGGCTCCGTGTTACCCGTCACCGTCTTCTCTCTGCATAAGGTGATCGATCAAGGGCCCGTCATGGAGGTCATTGGCTATCCTCATACCAGAATGAGGGGTTTGTGGAACATTAGGATCATCTGGGCCATGCGTTTGGCGAATAAATCGCTCTCCTAAGTGATACGCCTTGCCGAAGGGACCCTCAAACAGAATCCGCATGGTGGAGGCCTCCCATGTAACAACATAAACCACCCTCAATGCTTGAGGGATGCTCGCCCAAGGGTACCAGTCAACCTATGAGTAGAAGAGGCAAGCCAAGAATTAGATATCAAGGGTTGAACAATAGTATGGAAGCAGCAGTATGGAAATAAGGAAAACACTAAAAAATCAAGGCTAGTGTCAGTTTTTTTTTTTTTTTTTTTTGTTACCCTATCTGCAGTGACAGTGTCGAAAAAGTGACGGAAGTAAGGGAAGTCTCGGTCTACGCACCAACGCCACTCAAATCGGCAGTTGTAGTACCGGGAGTAAGGTACAGACAACTCAATCAAACTCACTGGGATTGGGACAAGAGAAGTGAAATACGTGTAAACCCACAGCTACAGGAATAGGAAATGCAAGTGAATAAGTGAAGCAGATGGAACAGATATAAGTAGTAAATGTCAAACAAAACAGAAAAGGAAGCATAAGGTTGAGGTGTACTTCCCAAACTCACCAATAGTTGCCTAGCAAGTCCACCTTGCGACGGGATGTGGAGCTCATGTAACAGTACAGGGTGGCCAGGCCGGCGCCACCCCAGTCGTACTCCACCACTTCTGGTAGATGCACTAGTGCCCCTAAGGTATAAAGCCCCACGGCATTTTCCCTATTCACAAACAGGGTAGTACCTAGGATATACATGAGAAACCCGTGGGTGTACTGAGCAACCTTCTCCAAAGTAGCTAGCTGAAGGCCGAAGAAATGATCCAGGAACCAACTGTATCGCACCATCCCATGAATGGCAGCGTATGGGATCGCCGCAAGAAGATGAAGTTGTGCAGCTCTCCACTGCGCCATATCAGGATCGAAAGAGATCGGGCTGCCAACCTCGACTCGCATGTCTATGAGCATCGCAAAATTGTACGACCTCAGAGTCAGCTCCCCAATCAATAAAAAGTGGAATAAATCAGTGGTGTCTATAGACACCCCATTTTTAACCGTCCTTAAGACTTGGATGTCATCGTTTGTGCACACGATGATTGTGATTGCATGTGTTTGTTTTGAGTGCTCGAAGTCCTCGACGGAGTGCCCTGCCTTTAAGCCCTAAAACCGTGTCCATTTTGTGCCTTATTTTGGACCAAAACCTTATTTTTTCACACCCAAAACTCCAGCTCTTCAAACCTCAACACCCTGGGACCAGCAGGCCATCTCTGCTGCCTTGCTGGCCTCCTTTTGTGCGTTGCTGGCCACCATTGTGCCTTGTCGGCCAGTGATATGGCCTGCCGGCCACTGATGCCTTTTTGCAGATATTTTCTTAACAGCTATTCCAGTTATTGGCATAATGAGCTTTATCACCATACACGTGTATGGACTGATTTAACTCAGCCAAATGCATGTTTTTCTATATATATGGGGTGTCCTCCCTCATTTTTTAGGGTTAGAAAATTTGGGACCAAAATATCTCTCTCTCTCTCTCTCTTGAAATTTTGTGCACACTTGCCTAGTTATATCACTCTTTTGCATACATATCCTTAACCAAAATCGATCACCTTTGAGTTGAGATCCCTTAAGGTCTTGTTGGAGCTCTTGAATGTGGTTTTGACTTGTATTTGTGCCTGAAGTTGTACTTGGCTTCAAGAGGTATAAAACTTGTCTTTTAAAATTGTTTTAGTACACTTGTTTCTTTATCTTTTCCCACTGTTTTTGGACCTTTTTTGAGCTATAAAAATCTCTGTTTTAATGGGCTGAAATTGGTGTTTTAAGCCATTTAAGGTTAGGGGGGTGTCTCACCCTGCTTTATTCCTTGCTTCTAAGGCTTTTGTACCTTTATTTCCCACTTTCAAACCAACTTTTTTTAGGCTTTTAACCACTAAATTTTAGGGTATTTTCAGTGGCAAAAAACTTGTTTTGAAGTCCAAAATTGGAGAGGTTAGCCTCTCATCCTTGTGTCTTGTTTGCTAGCCTAGTTAACTCCATGTGTTAGCATGATTTTTTAGCTTTTTATAGCTATATTCCAGCATGTTTTTGCCTTTGTTTTAGACTGCTTTAGCTATGTTTTGGGCTGTTTGGGTCAGTTAAGTCTTGTTTTGCATGGTTGTAGTGTAAAGGTCTTCACAAGCTTAGTGTTTTAGGCCATTAGACACCCCTTGTTTGAGTTGATTGCATGTTTTGGTGTTGTTTTGCACTTCATATCATCACCTAAAGCTCTGCAACCTCCCTAATTTATTTGCCCTTTATTTGCTTTGAAGGTTGTTTCAAACTTGGGATTCTTTAAGCTTAAGATTGAGGTCCATGCTTAATGGTTTAATCCTCTTTTGAGGGTTCATTACCAACAGCATGAAACTTCTCTCATGCCTTAAACCAACCCTTGGTTGACACTTCTTTCACTGTAGAAAACTCTCACCAATGGACTTAATTGACTAAGTAATGGTTGGTAATTAAAATGAGTAAATAAAAGTGCAAGTAAAATTGTGCAAGGTAAGCATTTGTTTGTGTTGCATATGTTCAATCGAACGTTAATTGAACACAAGGAGAATTGGGGTATTTCATACTCAAAGTGATGAATTGTGCCAAATTTCTAAGGTCTCCATTGCCCTTGATCATGCATGATAGGGTGATGGTTGTTGACTCTTATTTGTGTATTCATTAACTTGTACATCTTGGTTCTTTGGCCATCATGCAATGAAATTGTTTGATTGGTGGTTTTGGAACCAAGTGTATCACTCCTTTGAGATTGTTTTGATGATAAGGAGGGATACAGAGTACAAACAACCTGCGAGAATACCCTCTCTTTGCCCTGTTTGCTCTCTATTGCAGCAAGGAAATGTGTGTCATCAGTGGCTGGCCGACCACTGTTACTGGCCGATAGGCCATCAGTGTTGGACGGCAACCCCTCAGTGGTGGCCGGCCGACCACCACTTCTAGCCTGCTAGCCACCAATGAATTTTGAGCAATGTACTTGTGAAGCATGGTAGAGTTGATCTAGAGAAGGAAATAGTGCAAAGGTTGTGCAAACAGAGGCTTTCAAGGGCAGACAACAGATGTTCTTCACATGGAAACCGAGTATGCATGGGCCTCCCTCGCTTCCCGAGACGAGTTATCTAGTTAATTAGTTTAATATAATTAGCATTTAATTAGCAATCAATTATTTATTTGTTGTAAATTAATTAGTTGTAGCTAATTAGTTTGTGTTGTACTGTTTAGCTTAATTAGTTGTAGCTAATTAGTTTGTGTTATAATAATTAGTTAAATCAGTTTAGCTATTTATTCAGTTTCGTAATAATTAGCTTAGTTTAGCTAGCCAGTTAGCTTTTATTCATTCGGACTCTCCTTTGTGAGAGCATAATGTAATAATGTGTATGTCTTCCAATCCCGCGTCTTTCTCCCTTTTATTTACCAGCTTTTGATGGCTAGATTAGGGTCATGTTCCAATTAGCATACCTTATGCTTGCATACATTCAACTTGTCTTGCATGCACCAAGGCTCGGCGCATCATTCTAACTGCATTATCATTTCAATAGTTTCTTTGAATACGTGTTTAAATGCATGCTATGAAATCGTTGCAAATGCCATATTAGTAGCCGAGCCTATTAATTGCATTCTTCGCATGTGTTGCATTAGCCATCTTCCATAGTTAGGAATCATGCATTTTTCTAACTCTTTTTTGTTTATCTTAGCTTGGAGTACTAAGTGAGCTTTTAATGCTTTAGCATACTTGCATGACTGTGAGTGATTGCCATGACTAGCATTTTTGCTATGAGGCTAAATGCTTACTTGATAAACTGCTTGAATGTCTGTGGATGAAGGCTTGTTGCTTGAATTGGAAAGATTCAATAAATGTGTGTTTTAAGCCCACTATGTCTAGTGGCAAATCAGTTTTAAGCCCACTTTGTTGAGTGGCAAATTCACAAACTTTAAGCCCACTTGAGGTGGCAAATTCAAACCTTTTTCGCAAAATAAACATGAATTTGAATTGTTCCAACTTGAGCAAACTAGTCTATACTTGCTTGTGCGCATCACATAGTAATGCTAGCTTAATAACCGGAACAAGAGCACATAATATTGATAAAAAATCATACCATGATTAGTAGAGGTCAATCTTTGATCGGGCGAGCGGGGGTGCTCAATCCATGACATTCCCTTCTCGTACCTAAGTTTCCAAGCCGAGGGAACTTTGGTGATGACGGACACGTGGCCTTTGGCACGAGTCATGGGTTTCTTAAATTTTTCCAAGATAAAATATTTAGGCGTCGACTCTGTATCTGGCAAAGCAGTCTAATTTTGGCATTTTTTTATCCAAAAATCAATTTTCTAAACATTTTGTCGGATTTGGACTCTTTAGTGTTTATCAATTTCACATAGCACTTGTGAGATTAGATTCAGAACCGTGGGAGTCCGAACTGTAGAGCTTATTTTCGAGTTTCCGAAAGGGGGCGCGAAAAAGCCAAGCTATAGTGTCCCATCACCTCTCCACCAGGGCCCCGTATAGCAATGGCTCAACCTTCATCTGTGCTAGTCATGAGCAGAAAGGCTCGAAGCTGGCAGCATCGACTAATTTGCGGACCTCTGCAGGGAGCCTCTCATACTAATGCCTGGGACCAGAAATAGACCCGTATCTACCGATCCTCCTGGCTATCACCTGCAGTGTGGGATTGTTGTCAGTATTTGCATTGCATTAAAAGCAAGATTTACTTTCAAGGTTCAAATATGTTCAGAACAAAGAAAAGATTGCTTACCATGGAGGTGTCGGCGGACAAGAGCTCAGCAAGCTCTCGTAGCAGAATGCCCTCGTCAATCACTGGGATGAGGCCCTCGAATCTCAAAATACCACCAGGGGTCAAAGCGTGTGTACGAGGCTGGTAAGTGGTCGTCTCAAAAGGCCTATCGGCAAGGGGAAGCAACTCCGGCTTAGGGACAGGAAGGAGAACATCCTCGGCCTCCATGTCCTTACCCAGGATAGCTCTGATACCAACGACAAGATCCAGAATGGGGATCTCGCCACTATTCATAAAAAATGGAAACTGCATAAAATTAAACATGGAAGTTCATTCATTGAACCACTATACCTTAACGATCTATTTGGAAATTAAATTAAAAACGAAAATGAATAGAAAAGGAAATTGAATAAAAATGGAACTTCAATAAAAACAAAAATAGAAGTTGCATAAAATTAAAAATGGGAGTCAATTCAAGAAACCACTATACCTTAACGATCTATTTGGAACTTAAATAAAAAAAGGTAATTGAATAGAGAAGAAAATTGAATAAAAATCGAAGCTGAACAAAAATAAAAATGGAAGTTGCATAAAATTAAAAATGAAAGTTCATTCAAGAAACCACTATACCTTAACGATCTATTTGGAAATTAAATAAAAAAGGAAATTGAATAGAAAAGGAAATTGAATAAAAATAGAAGTTGAAAAAAAATAGAAACGGAAACAGCATAAAATTAAACGTGGAAGTTCATTCAAGAAACCACTACACCTTAACGATCGATTTGAAAATTAAATAAAAAAAGAAATCGAATAGAAAAGGAAATTAAATAAAAATGGAAGTGGAATAAAAATAAAAATGGAAGTTGCGTAAAATTAAAAATGGAAGTTCATTCAAGAAACCACTACACTTTAACGATTTATTTGGAAATTAAACAAAAATGGAAATTGAATAAAAATAGCAGTTGAATGAAAATAGAAATGGAAACTGCATAAAATTAAACATGGAAGTTCATTCAAGAAACCACTATACCTTAACGGTCTATTTGAAAATTAAATAAAAAAGGAAACCGAATAGAAATGGAAATTGAATAAAAATGGAAGTGGAATAAAAATAAAAACGGAAGTTGCATAAAATTAAAAATGGAAGTTCATTCAAGAAACCACTAAACCTTAACGATCTATTTGGAAATTAAATAAAAAAGGAAATTGAATGGAGAAGAAAATTGAATAAAAATAGAAGTTGGATAAAAATAAAAATGGAAACTGCATAAAATTAAACATCGAAGTTCAATCTAGAAACCACTATGCCTTAACGACCTATTTGGAAATTAATTAAAAAAGGAAATTGAATAGAAATGGTAATTGAATAAAAATGGAAGTTGAAAAAAAAATTGAAGTTGAATAAAAATGGCTATTGAATAAAAATAAAAAAGGAAGTTGCATAAAATTAAAAATAGAAGTTCGTTCAAAAAAACCACTATACCTTAACGATCTATTTGGAAATTAAATACAAAAAAAACGAAATTGAATATAAAATAAATTGAATAAAAATGGAAGTTGAGTAAAAATAAAAATGGAAGTTGCATAAAATTAAAAATGAAAGTTCATTCAAGAAACCGCTATACCTTAACGATCTATTTGGAAATTAAATTAAAAAGGAAATTGAATGGAGATAAAAATTGAATAAAAATAGAAGTTGAATAAGAATAAAAATGGAAACTGCATAAAATTAAACATGGAAGTTCATTTTAGAAATCACTATACCTTAACGATCCATTTGGAAATTAATTAAAAAAGGAAATTGAATAAAAATGGGAGTGGAATAGAAATAAAAATGGCAGTTGCATAAAATTGAAAATGGAAGTTCATTCAAGAAACCACTACACCTTAACGATCTGTTTGGAAATTAAATAAAAAGATAATTGAATGGAGATCGAAATTGAATAAAAGTAGAAGTTGAATAAAAATAGAAATGGAAACTGCATAAAATTACAAAAAGTCGCATAAAATTAAAAATAGAAGTTCATTTAAGAAACCACTATACCTTAATGTTCTGTAACGCCCTGAAAAATAAACCCATCATAGCATACATTCACGAATAATGGAAGAGTTTTCATATTATAATCATCAGAGTATTCTTACAAAAGGTATTTCATGTTGACAATAAAAGTAAACGCCATAAAGGCTTACAACTTTCCAAGTCAACACTTGGTTACAAAAAGAGAGTGCTAACTCTACGCAGATAAGCCCTTGGCTTGATATACATGTAATACAACAAAAACAACAAAAAAAGAGTCTACCACCTCAAGCCTCCCACGCTACGTCCTTGGATGTGGCATAACACCTGTACTTGAAAATGATGTCCCATATAGGGTGAGCCAGCACCCGGTAGAGATATGCTAAACATAATATGAGCAATAACTAAAACATTAGCACTTGATAAATGTTTAACTTAACAAAACTCAACTTATAAACATGGCTCAGAACCTGGCCAAATAACTGAAATGAGACTACATCTCATGCCAACAATACTACAAACTGCCATTTTATAGAAATTACGTCCGCGGGATTCAGCACCCATGTATTTTCATTCTCTTATGGCAATTTTACGGATATTTCATCCGCGGGACTCGGCACCCATGTATGGATATATTCGGATTGCCATTTTACGGAAATTGTGTCCGCGGGATTCGGCACCCATGTATAATTTTATTCAAATGGTCATTTTACGAAAATTTCATCCGCGGGATTCGGCACCAATGTATTCAAATAAACAACTTGATTAGTTTCAATTCACCTAATCATCATGCAATGTCTACAACAATCAAGACTATCCTCCACCGATAGCCCAAAGCAGTTATTTCTAAATAGATAATAAATGCCTCGACAGACATATAATTGACATTTTCAAAAGTAAGCGATTTATAAATCCAACTCCACCATTCTATCTCTAAATGATCAAATTTCATTATACCCAACTCAATTTCATAACAAATGTCATTAATTACACTAATGACCCAAATATACCCAAATATGGCATTCTTCCCTTTCAACTCAATTATAGCGATCCCGGTTGTCCCTTTACTGTTCTGTTGTATTCCGGACTCGGTTTCGTGAAGTTGGTAGTTGTATCTATCTTATTGTCGTCCTTTAATTCCGCTTGATTGAGTTTTAGGATGTTTTGGGGCAGGGTTGTTACAGGTTGGTTAGGCCTTGGTTTCAATTTCTTGTTGCCCAATTTTTAGGCGGTCCGCTCGAGCGGGGTTTACAAATTAAAGACAAAACTCATAAGATGGAGTAGGTTATCCCTACCTCGAAAAGAAGAACTCAAATGGAGATGAAGACCAAAACCCAATGTGCTCCAAATCCAAGATTTTTCAGATTAAAAGGAAGCCCTCAACACTCTCTATCTTTCTTACAAAGAGCCTAGGTTAGAAACTCACTAGAAGTAGATCAATCCCTGGAGAGAAGTTGTTTAGAGGAAGAGAGAGTTCAGATCTAGGGTTTTTGAAAAAGAAAGAGATGAAAAAGTGAAGTGTAATCCCGTTGCTGTCTACTGATATACGTATGACCCGCTCGAGCGGAGAACAGAATGCTCGAGCGTCAAATACAAAAATTGGACCCGCTCGAGCGCAAAGATTCCCGTTCGAGCGCCAAGACACAACTGCAAAACACACCGCACGAGCGCAAAGGAAAAGCCGCTCGAGCGTAGATTTCTCCATTCTAGTACTTTTACAGACAATGAACTATTCGCTTGAGCGCCAAGATACCCACTCGAGCGCTACCCGCTCGAGTGTAAAAAACACACCTGCAGAAGTTTTGCGGAGGCACGAAATGTTGAGAGTGTGTAAACCCCGCTCGAGCGCAAGAAGGCCCGCTCGAGCGTACCACCAAAAGTCTGAGCACCAAGGAATGGGACTAAAGCTCAACCAACCTGTTCGAAATACGCTCAATGCATCCTAAAACTCAAACACACGGAATTAAAGGATAACAACAAGATATACAACCACCAACTCCACGGAACCTAAGTCCGAAATACAACAATCAAAGGAAGAGAAACCGGGATCGCTATATGCTATATTTGGAAATTAAAAAAAAAAAGAAGTTGAATAGAAAAGTAAATTGAATAAAAATGGAAGTTGAATAAAAATAAAAATAGAAGTTGCATAAAATTAAAAACGGAAGATCATTCAAGAAACCACTATAAATTAACGATCTATTTGGAAATTAAATAAAAAAACAAATTGAATAGAAAAGGAAATTGAATAAAAATGGAAGTTGTTAAATAAAAATAAAACTTCAGGTCTTTCATGAAACCACTATACCTTAACGATCTATTTGGAAATTAAATAAAAAAGGAAGTTGAATAGAAAAGGAAATTGAATAAAAATGAAAGTTGAATAAAAATAAAAATGGAAGTTGGTTAAAATTAACAATGGAAGTTCATTAGAAAATTTAGTATACCTTAACATCTATTTGGAAATTAAATAAAAAAGGAAATTGAATAGAAAATGAAATTGAATAAAAATGGAAGTTGATAAAAAAAAAAGAAGTTCATTCAATAAACCACTATACCATAACGATTTACTTGGAAATTAAATAAAAAATAAAGTTGAATGAAAATAAAAAAGGAAGTTGCATAAAATTAAAATGGAAGTTCATTCAAGAAACACTATATCTTAACGATCTATTTGGAAATTAAATAAAAAGAGGAAATTGAATAAATGGAAGTTGAATAAAAATAAAAATAGAAGTTGCATAAATTAAAAATGGAGTTCATTCAAGAACCACTATACCTTAACGATCTATTTGGAAATTAAAAAAAAAAGGAAATTGAATAAAAAAGGAAGTGAAAAAAAAATAGAAATGGAAGTTCATCCAAGAAACCACTATACCTTAACGATCTATTTAGAAATTAAACAAAAAAGGAAATTGAGTAGAAAAGGAAATTGAATAAAAATAAAAATGGAAGTTGCATAAAATTGAAAATGGAAGTTCATTCAAGAACCATTATACCTTAACGATCTATTTGGAAATTAAATAAAAAAGGAAATTGAATAGAAAACGAAATTGATAAAAATGGAAGTTGAAATAAAAAAAATGGAAGTTGCGTTTAC
>NW_021024721.1:41837-61583 GCF_004153795.1 Camellia sinensis
AGAGAGAGAGAGAGATCACAATCAAACAAAAAACACAATAAAATAAAATAAAAAATGACTTCGACGAAAGTAACGGGTTGTATATATTCTACTAGCAAAGGGATAAAACTCAACTTTCTTCCCTACAAAAGCACAATATATTATGCAGATTATGCAGATACCTTTAACAAGTGACTGACTAGATCTCATACCGTGATCACTAGGATATCTATGAGATATTCTATCATGCATTGTAAAGCTCAACTTTCATTACAAACCCGAGAGACCAGAATGTTCACTCATAGCTGAGGAAACTGATTTCTGAAGCTCCAGAAAGAAATTGTAATCAGACTGCATAGATGACCTCTCCACTGCTGTCGATATCAAGATCAGGATCTGAGTCCAAATCTTCCATGTCATCATCCATGTCCAGGTCTAGATCGTACAGGCCAACTGGCAGTATGGTAGCCTCGGAAATTATTTGCATGATTGCATCAATGCTCTGCATGGGTTGATCAGGCTCTTCATACTGGTTGCTCATCGTCTTTTCGTCCATGAGGTCTGCAGGGAGGTTCTTTAGAAACCACTCGTGGTTCCTTATCTCAGGAATGGTGATCCTCTGTTGCATGTGTACATCAAATTGCATTAGGCTCATACAGCGACAAAACTAGACTAAATAATGAGGCTGCTCAAATCCATAGCATAAATATTTTAATAAATGGTGAAATACCCATAATGAATTAATGGATAAATTCCAATGATTATAATCCTGTATAACAAAGTGCACTACCATAACAGCTCTTGGTACAGATCCCTCATATATGTAAT
This sequence comes from Camellia sinensis, assembly GCF_004153795.1. Taxonomy (NCBI): domain Eukaryota; kingdom Viridiplantae; phylum Streptophyta; class Magnoliopsida; order Ericales; family Theaceae; genus Camellia; species Camellia sinensis. The sequence continues at coordinate 42,645 of NW_021024721.1, forward strand.
TAAGATTGTAATCATAGTCATAACAATATGCATGCTATGGCATGCCCTTCTCGAAGCAGAATTCAGAGTACAGGATTCTCATCCTACTGTGGCTGCGCTTACTCCCAATTCCACTTAGTTCTTAGGGCCTAAAAAACATTTTCTACAACCCTCAGCTATAGCCCTTCTAAGAGTCCAAAGCAACATGGAGGAAACATTCAAGCTTCAATTTTTTTTTTTTTTTTCGTTCCCAAGATGCTCCACTTCATGGAAAGAGGAGGAATATGTTCCCTCAGAATCCCCACACAACGCTTCAAAATAACAATCACCCTATCTTGAAAATCTTGGTTAAAACATGCACACAATTACATAGAGGATTGAAAAAAAAATATTAAACACGCCAAGTTTCTTGAAAATCTGAAATTACTAGCCTTTGTGGGGTCTTCAACAAAGATCCTCGAGATTAGGTGCCGACATTCGCGAGATATTTGGATATTATCTGGAATAGAATACTGGACTTGAAGAATTCTCTGCAGAAAAGTGAATGAAAATTTCTCGTGCTCAGTAAAATTACTCATACAAATAGTAGATACTGATGTCATGAAAGGTCCAAAGAAATACTTGTATTGTCTTCCGGAAGTCTTTTGGTTCATCAGGGTCCTCAAAAGGATATGCACCAACTAGCATCACATACAATGTCACACCGCAGGACATTGCAACAATGCATGAGACCCCAAAATTACAGGCTTCAATTCTTAGATATATTCTAATGAAGCAGCAAAATGACAAGGGAAATATCAAATAAGTCCTACTTTTCCAATGAAATTTCCATTTGACTCCCATGTTTTATCTTCTCCTCCAAAATATGCTACAAGCAAACTTTCTTCTAATTCGATAATTGAAGCTAATGGAATGACACAAACCAATGCTTTATGTTGTGTTTGAATCATAGATTTGGATAGGGCATTGGAAAAGGAAACGGAGACGGAAACAGAAATAATGAGTGAAATGTTAATGAAATATAAGCAAGATTTGGAATAGGGGAAAAGGTGAGTGAAATGTGAATAAAATATAAGTTAAATTTTTTCTCCATTTCCCTTTCCTTTTCTAAATCTATACCCAAAATCATGATCTAAACACAACCTTAAGATTTCATAAGAAAAGTTGCACATAACTGGAACAAAGACTAAAATAGGATAAAAAAGATTTGCAAGGAGTGTTCATGTAGTGTGTCTAACAGTCTAACAGTTGCCAAAATTGTGAAGTTGGGTAGAATTGAAACATGTAATCTCACCTAATGACTTAATGAAGGTAAATTGCTATTAGATACATCAGACAAGTTCACATGCAAATCTAAGACTGTAAAGCACCCATGACAAATATCTCAGCCAACATCTAAAGCAAATGAATAAAGACCTGCCAATTTCTTCCCAAAATTAACAGTGGAATGCTCTCTAAATTGAAGACATTTTAGTGCAGCCTATCTGATAACAACAATAAAAGCATGCCAACTTCCTTCTTTGGTCAAGCTTACATTTTTGTTTTGTCATTAAATGATTACTATTCATGGTAATTAACTTATTATAAGTACCATGACATCGTGTAAATTTAACAAAGCAAAAAAAAAAAAAGAAAAAAAAAATTAGCATAAAAGACATGGACTGTGTGAATCATGTTATAATAACTTTCATGTGAGCCCCATGAACTAAAAGCAAAAAATATTTGGATAAGAAATTTCAGGAAAGAGTAAGAAAATATTAAAAAAAAAAATTAGTAGAGTAATTTTAATTTCAATTGCTTTATTTAATCATTGATTCATGCTTTGACTAGAAAATACCAAGGCTTACGTGAGATGCGTTGAATGGCTTGATATATATTGTTAAGCCCATTCCCTAATGTGGGTATCTATATTATGCTTGGTACGTGGTAAGCCTTACAGGCGTCACATCCTCACCATCACACATCCACGTGGCAGACCCTTGAGGCACCACGATGAGTTGGGTTCGTATGCCTAGCCTAAGTGGGGGCATGCACAACACCAAGTATGAAAACATGGCCACAGCTCACTTTGATAGAGCTAGCTCACCTAGAGCTCTCCATGGCCCTTCATAACTCAAGAAGTATATTCTTTGCCTACTCATCCCAACTCTATAGCAACATAGTTGGACTCTTGGGTCACCTATGTTTACTTAGTTGCTCAGGATGAGCCCTTGGCTCACCCTATGCACTCACCCCCTTGGCTGCCTAGGTCGGGAGCAGGACCTAGGTACTCCCGCTTGGGATCATTAGAGGATTGTGGATTGGAGGCTAAAACCTCAGGATCATCGACGTCGTGGAGTTGTCTCCCAACAGTGACAGCTCCCTCTTTGACTTTGCTTAGAGAAAAAGACAAGGCTAACCCCACTCCACAAAACAACTTGCAAAACTAAGCAGGAGGACAAACAGCCACCCCGCTCCCTCTATCGGCTCCAAGCCAAGTACCTCCACCACAAGTTGGTTCGGTCGGTGGAACTCCCACCGTAATGGCTTCAACTTACTTTCTGACTCTTCTGCCAGACCAGACTCCTTTAACCTAATCATTGACATTAGACGTGGTGAAAGAACACATATACAGTCTACGTCAGACAAAGGTCACATCCCTGCTTCTCTAGAACTGTACCCAAGTTTGTCTGCTTTGATGGATGAAAGGGGAATGCTAGGGAGCACGTTTCGCGCTTTCTTGATGCTTTTGGTGCCCACCAAGAAGACTGAAACCTCTGTATTAGAGTTCTCCAAATCCCTCATAGACCGAGCATTTTCTTAGTATGCCAACCTCGCCGCTGGTTCCATATCTTCGTGGGAAGACTTGGTGAAGAAGTTTTATATCAAGTTCTTTTATGTCGAAGAGAGATTAACTACTCTCCACCTCATGAGAGAGACACAGCGATAAGGAGAAGATATCTTGGTTTATGTTCTCCGCTTAAGAGAGAAAGTAGTAGACATTCAAGATCCAATGGAAGAACATCAGCTGGTGTCAATGTGTATCGAAGGGATGCTCACAGCTTACAAGACTGGCCCTCTCTGATAGGCCGCCTCACTGGCTTCTCTCGTAGGCAGAATATGGTATCATTTGCAAAGCCCTTAAGGCCATCAAGAGCCAAGTTTCGGCTAACATCCTAGCTCATTTCCCAAGCAGAAACATGAGCTGCCCTCAAATGAACTTCCAGGTGATGAATTTCAAGATGTTGAAGTGAATATCGAAGGAGAATGGAGCTTGAGCTTCGACGAATCATCTACCTCCAAAGGAGGAGTTGGAATAGTACTTCTCTAAATAAAACTTAAGTCAATTTGTCATACAAACTGGAGTTTAGATGTTCCAACAACGAGGCAGAGTATGAAGCCCTGATATTGGGGCTTATGGCAGCACTCCATCTAGGAGTAAGTTTTCTAGGTATGAAAGGAGACTCTAATCTAGTGGTCAAGCAGACCAATGGAGACTACGCTATCAAAGAGCCCCGTTTGCTTCATACAAAACCATCGTTCGAAAGCCGACAAATGAATTCGACACAGTAAGGATAGAACACACTCCTTGCTCTACCAATCGACACCTAGGTGCCCTCGCTACCTTGACTTCTAAAGTAGAATTCTCAGAAGAATTAACCAAGATAGAGTTCCTGAAACGCACCATACCATGCTTAATAACAATTATCTTTCCTAAAGAAGAACCCACTGACCGGAGAGCCCCAATGAAGTAGAGCTCCAAGGTGATAGAGCTCTCTTTGATAGAGCTAGCTTCAAATATTTTCATCAATTTTTGGCTAAGTTTCCAAAGGAGTAGAGCCAACAAAAGTAGAGCCCATGTAATGGTCGATCTCTCATTGGTAAAGCTAGCTGGTAAATATAGCTCTACTAGGTAGAGATAACTCCACGGTGATAAAGCTCTCCTTAGTAGAGTTATCTCCAAATACATTTGTTAGACTTATTTATTTTGATGATTTATTTAATTATGTTTTAATTTATTTGGAAGAGAAAAATAGAATCAAAATTTATTTTGATGATTTATTTGAAAGAGAAAAATAGAATCAACATTTATTTGATGATTTATTTAATTATGTTTTAATTTATTTGAAAGAGAAAAATAGAATCAAAATTTATTTTGTCCCATTATTTCTCACCTAAACCTTTATCCTAAATGCTGTTAGAATGTATTTAATATTTGATCAAATCAGAAGTTCAAACAATCCAAAACATATGTTCAAACAGCCAAAAACAGATGTTCAAACAACCCAGCACAGCAGTAGTTCAAAAGGTTCAAGTGGAAGATATTCAAATTAGTAATGATGGAGTAAAAGATGTTCAAATGAATACAACGGCTATGAGTTTCATTATATATACCAAAGCCTATGATGTAAACAAGATACAAAAACTACAAATAAGCTACAGAAATCAGAAAATATTTTTTGATCTAAAATCACTCTCATCTATTCTCTGAAAAAAAATTTGAGAAGTGTTCTTCAATTTTTGTTTACATCCTCTCTCAAAAATTATAGATTAAGTCGTATAGCTTTAAGCCCATCTTTCTTGTGTGAAGATTACAGAAAAATCAGAGTCTCATTTTTATATCTATCTTTGAAAGATAATTCTTGTAACTTTCTGTGAAAACAAAAACACATTTTTTTTCAATCCTGTAAGAGTGTAGTACTTTAATATTTTTTTGGACTTAGAAAGTCTGTGTAAAATTCGTGGAGGATTGCTCCATAGGTGAAAAGGTTGCTAGCACCCTGTGAAGTTAGAAAATAGTGAAAAATCTCAAGTGAAGCTTGAGAAGTAGACGTAAGCCGAGTTGAAGCCGAACCACTATAAATTTTTTTGCCTCTCTCCCTTATCTCTTTATTTTATTTAAATTGCCATAGCTATATTTCATATTTTTATTGTGCTAAAATCATTAATTGACATAGTTGTTAGAACACTTGTTTTAATTATTTTTATTTCATTAACTATATTTATCTATTGTGCTAGTCATAATTTTTATTAGGGTATTATTATTTTTATTTGTAAAAACCTAATTCACCCCTCCTCTTAGGTTGTCTTTTGGGTAACAATTGGTATCAGACTAGACTCTTGTTTTAGATTTAACCATTTGAGAGTTTCGATCCATGGCAACCTTAGCTGTAGGACAAGCCACAAATAGGCCACCATTGTTTGACGGAAACAACTATAGTCATTGGAATGATAAGATGACCCTATACCTACAAGCCACTGATTATGCCATGTGCATTATTATCACCAAAGGTCCAAAAATTCCTACCAAATTAGTAGACAATATTAGTGTACCTAAAATAAAAGATGAATGTGATGAGAGGGATCATAAATTATTGCAAGCTAATATTAAAGCCAAACTCACCATTTTTTGTGAATTAGACTCTAAAGAGTATAATAGAATTTCAAGTTGTGATTCGGTAAAAGAAATTTGGGACAAACTTGAGGTAACGTATGAAGGTACAAACCAAGTGAAGAAATCTCGTATTGATGTGCTTGTTCATAGTTATGAATTATTTAAAATGAACTCTGATGAATCTATTTCTAGTATGTTTACTAGATTTACTGAAATTATAAACTCTTTGAAATCTTTTGGCAAAACTTATACTAACAGTGAGTTGGTGAGAAAAATTCTTAGGTGTTTACCAAAAAATTGGGAAGCAAAGGTCACAGCCATTATAGAAGCCAAAAATCTCTTCATACTTGGATTGGATGAGCTTATGGGTTCCCTTATGACTCATGAGATCACCATGAAAGGACATGAGGATGTTGAAAAAAAAAAAAAAAAGTGGAATTGCATTCAAAGCCTCATCAAATGAAGAAGAACATAAAAACTCCAGTGAGGATGAAAGTTATGTCATGTTTAGTAGAAATCTTAAAAAGAACTTCAAGAAAAATAATTATGACGAATAAGACATTTCAAGAAAGAATACAACAAAGATAACAAGAAAGAGCCTATTATTTGCTATGAGTGCAAAAATCTTGGACATATGAAAATAGATTGTTCAAAATTGAAGAATCATGGAAAAGTTACAAAAGAAACAAAAAGGCCATGGTAGCAGCTTGGGGAGAAAATGAAAATGAAAGCTCAAGTAATGAAATTGAAAATGAAGTAGCCAACTTATGTCTTATGCTCTTGAAGATGCAGACTCTACTCAAGATGAGGTAACTACTCTTTATGAAAAACTTGAAAGTGCATTCCATGAACTACAAGATGAATTTAGAAAAATTTGTGCAAAAAATAATGTGTTGAAGAAATCTGTTGCATCTTTATCTATTAATGTAGAAGAATTAAAGAAGGAAAAAATTGTTTTGAAAAATAATTTTGATACTATCTCTAATGAGAAATCTACTTTAAAAAATAATATTGATGATTTAACAAAAACACTTGAAAATTTTGTAAAAGGTAGAAATAATCTCAACATGCTTCTTGGAAATCAAAGATGTGTTTTCGATAAAGCGGACATTGGATATGACCTTATTAAAAAACAAAGAATCTCAATACAATTTTTGAAAAGGCACATCTCATGACTCACCCTCATATTACTTGTTGTTATTGTAGAAAGAAATGACATTATATATCTTCTTGTCCATTCAAAAATAATATAAACATGGGGATTAAAAAGATTTGGATTGTTAAGGAATCTAGCAAAACTAACCAAGAAGGACCTAAGAAACTATGGGTATCAAAAACCAACACTTGATTGTTATCTTGTAGATTTATTTTAAGTCCAAAGCTAAAGAGGGGAAGTGGTACCTTGATAGTGGATGTTCCAGACACATGACCGAAGATAAATCATTCTTTACTACACTGTCATTTAAAGATGGAGGCTTTGTTACTTTTGGAGACAACAAGAAAGGAAAAATCATCGGTATTGGTAGCATCGGTATTTCTCCTAACCCTTCTATTGAAAATGTTTTACTTGTTGATGGACTTAAACATAATCTACTTAGTATTAGTTAATTATGTGATAAAGGTAATCGAGTTATTTTTGATAAATTACATTGCGCAATTGAAAACACCAATGATCATAAAATTTTATTCGTTGGTAATCGTCACAATAATGTTTATGTTTTTCATCTCAATAATCTCTATGCTAGTGATGTTAAATGTCTATATGTTAATAATGAAAATAGTTAGTTATGGCATAGAAGACTTGGTCATGCTCATATGGATTTAATTGCTAAACTTTTGAGAAAGGATTTGGTCATTGGACTTCCAAAAATTAAATTTAAAAAAGATCATCTTTGTAGTGTTTGTCAACAAGGAAAACAAACTAAAACATCGTTTAAATCAAAATCTCACATTTCCACAACTAGACCTTTACAACTACTGCATATGGATTTATTTGGTCCCTCAAGGTCAAGGTGATAAACATTATTGTCTTGTTATTATTGATGATTATTCAAGATTTACATGGGTTATGTTTTTAGTACACAAAGATGAAACATTTTCTTCTTTCACAAAACTCTATCGTAGAATTCAAAATGAAAAAGGCTTTCTTATTACTAATATTCGAACCGACCATAGTAGAGAATTTGAAAATGAGAAATTTGAATTGTTTTGTGATGAGCATGGTATTGGACATAATTTTTCAGCACCTAGAACCCCTCAACAAAATGGTGTAGTAGAAAGGAAGAATATAACTTTAGAAGAGATGAGTAGAACAATGCTTTGCGAAAATAATCTTCTTAAATATTTTTGGGCCAAAGCCGTTCACACCGCATGCTATATTTTAAATCGTGCATTAATTAGACATATTCTAAAAAAGACTCCTTATGAACTTTGGCATGATAGAAAGCCCAACATTAGTCACTTGCATGTTTTTTATTGTAAATGTTTTGTGCATAATAATGGTAAGGATAACTTAGGTAAATTTGATTCAAAATCTGATGAAGTAATTTTTCTTAGTTATTCCTTAACTAGCAAAGTTTATCGTGTTTTTAATAAAAGAACTTTTACTGTGGAAGAATCTATACATGTTGCATTTGATGAAATTAACATCTTTGTTGAAAAGTAAATTGTTAGTGATAATATAGATTTGGAACCAAATGTGGAAGATTCAAGTATCTACAAAGAAGAAAACCAACCATGTAAGTTGAACAAAGAGATTGAACAACCTATTCTCCCACCTCAAGAAGAAGGAGGAAACAATGATGATTTGCCAAGAAAATGGAAGTTTGTTCATAATCACCTTAAGGATTTAATCCTAGGTGACCCTACAAAAAGTATTGAAACTCGCTTTTCACTTAAAAAAAATTATAGTAACTTGGTTTTTCTCTCACAGATTGAGCCTAAAAACTTTCAAGAAGCCGAATTCGATGAACATTGGATGATGCATGAAAAGCTTAACCAATTTCAGGAAAAAAAAAAGAAAAAAAAGTGTGGGAACTTGTGCCAAAACCTAAAAATCATACCATTATCGGTACCAAATGGATCTTTCGAAATAAGCTTGATGAATCCGGCACAATTATAAGAAACAAGGCTAGACTTGTTGCATAAGAATACAATCAAGAAGAAGGTATTGATTTCGATGAAACCTTTACTCCGGTTGCTAGATTAGAAGCCATTCGCATGTTACTTGCATTTGCATATTTTAGAGATTTCAAACTTTATGAAATGGATGTAAAAAGTGCATTTCTAAATGGTTTTATAAATGAGGAAGTTTATGTTAAACAACCCCCAGATTTTGAAGATCATGCTTTTGCAAATCATGTTTTTAAACTATCAAAAGCTTTATATGGTTTGAAACAAGCACCTCTTGTATGGTATGAATGATTGAGTAAATTTTTGATTGAAAATAATTTTTCTAGAGGAACGATTGACACAACACTTTTTATTAAAACTAAAAATGATGATTTACTTATTGTGCAAATATATGTGGATGACATTATATTTGGTGCTACTAATGAAACCTTGTGTAAAGAATTTGTTAAGTGTATGCAAGGTGAGTTTGAGATGAGCATGATGGGGGAGCTAAATTATTTCCTTGGACTTCAAATCAAACAATGTAAGGAATGAATTTTTATCAACCAAGCTAAGTACACAAAAGAACTACTCAAAAAATTTAGTATGTATGACTCAAAAATAGTTGGAACTCCTATTAGCACATCCATTAAGCTAGACAAGGATGAAAAAGGTAAGTCCATTGATTAAACAAAATATCGAGGTATGATCGGCTCATTTCTTTATTTAATCGCAAGTAGACCCGATATTTTGTTTAGTGTTTGTATGTGTGCTAGACATCAATCAAATCCTAAGGAATCACATCTTAGTGCTGTTAAAATAATTTTTAGATATCATGTTGGCATTCAAAATTTAGGACTGTTTTATCCTAGAGGAGTTGCATTTGACTTAATTAGTTACTCGGATGCCGATTTTGCCGGATGCAAACTTGATAGAAAAAGCACCAGTGGCACTTGTCACTTCCTTGGTAACTCATTATTATCTTGGTTTAGCAAAAAGTAAAATTTTGTTGCTTTATCAACGGCTGAAGCTTAATATATAGCTTCCGAAAGTTGTTGTGCCCAAATACTTTCGATAAAATAACAATTGGAGGACTTTGATTTGCATTATGATCATATCCCTATTAAATGTGATACTACTAGTGCCATCAATTTAAGCAAAAATCCGATTCAACACTCACGAACAAAACATATCGAAATTCGACATCATTTTTTAAGAGATCATGTTCAAAAAGGGGATATTGTATTTGAATTTGTAAACACCGACAAGCAATTGGCGGATATTTTCACAAAACCCCTAAGCGAGGATCGCTTCAATTTTATTCGTGACGAGCTTGGAATGTCGATTTCTACTTAAAAAGTTTTGTTATGACTGTGATACTTGAATTTTTGTTAAAATAATATATGTGTATTACTACATTGAAATGGAAACATTTATATCAGTTGAATACTCTCAAGTCTTTTATACAATTATTCTCCTTAACAGTTTGCTATTCTTAACTGTGTGATTTTTTTTTTGGGTTTTGCATCTTGAGGTAAAATTAACTTTGCATACATTAATTTTTTTAAAAACCCTCATGGTATTTTTTTTTTTTTTTTTGCATTACTATTCCAGCAACACCAACGTCTCATTAAGTTTAATTTCTGCTGGTATTATTTTATTTTAATTTTTTTTATTTTGTTATTAGGCTTAATTTTTTTTCTGATTATTATTTTTTGTTTGGGCTTAATTTTTTTTTTTTTTTGCTTTTTAATTTCATTTTTCAGTATTTAAACATAAAAATAAAAACAAATACAAATACAAATACAAATATTTACAAAAAAAAAAAAACAAAAACAAAACACCCTTCATTTTTTTTTTTACGGCCATACGCCAATCAAAATAAAAATATTTACATAAAAAAAAACCTTCATTTTTTTTTGTTTATGGCCATACACCGATCTCACTTACTCGTCTCTTCCATCGTTTTCTTCCTTTTTTATTACCTTGGGAGGCCCTTGAAGGCCCTGTCCCTGTGCTTTCGTCAAGAGCGAGAACTCCCTGCTGACTATCAAAAGCCAAGAATGACGTTACTCCAAATCGGGCCATAGAAGTGGTCTTCCGTTTAAGCTCTTTATTTTCGGCCTTCAGTGCACAAATCTCTGCTCGCACATCTTTGTACATGCGCTGGAGCAGAGAGAGTTGGGCGTTGACCTAGTGGAGCTCACTCATTCTGTTCTGCAGTCGATGCGCCAATTTTGTGACTGCAGTCACCGTCTCCATACAGGACGTCAGTGTGAAATAATTGGCTTCAATATCTGATTGCGCTGTCATTATTTGCTCAATCGACATCATAAGAAGGTTGGGAAGAGTAGGCGCCAGGGCACTCGGCCCAGTAGCGCTTGAGAGGTCATTCAGGTCCGGAAAGAGAGTGAGGGGACGGGGCGAGGCCATGTGGTCGACAAGGGAAATGTAATCGAAAGAAGTCATTTTTGGCAGTCTCTCTGCTCTACTCTGCTCAGTCTCTCTGCTCTATCTCTCTCAAGACGACGTAGAAAGGGATGCAAGCGAATGATGAAGAAGAAGGAGAAGAGAGTGATTAAGAAGAAGAAGACGGAAGTGAAGAAGACAAGAGGGAGAGAGAGCCGAGGCAGTTGATTGACCCGTCTCACTTTTGTCGGTCGGTTGACGCAAAAGCGAAGCCGCGTGTTTGACGCGATTTTCGACGGAAAAGAGAGTGGTGCGCGAATCGTATATATATGTATATATGTCTTGATTATCTATTTTTGATGCCATTTATCATTATCATTTTACTCCTTCTCCTCTTCCAGATTCTGAGCCATGATTTCTTTTTTGATAATGTCACAGGGGGAAAAACTTATAATGTTATATATTATGATGTTATGTATTTATAGTTTGATATCTTAGTCTCATATCATGTCTCTGATTAAAGCTTATTTATTACACATGTGCTAACTTATGTATTTAGAAATGAATTTCGGAACCATGACTTGAGCGGGAGCTTTTCTTACTCCCAAAACAAATCAAAACATCATTGTGTGCCATCATAAAAAAGGGAGAGATTGCTAGACTTATTTATTTTGATAATTTATTTAATTATGTTTTAATTTATTTGGAAGAGAAAAATAGAATCAAAATTTATTTTGATGATTTATTTGAAAGAGAAAAATAGAATCAACATTTATTTTGAAGATTTATTTACTTATGTTTTAATTTATTTGAAAGAGAAAAATAGAATTAAAATTTATTTTGTCCCATTATTTCTCACATAAACCTTTATTCTAAATGTTGTTAGAATGTAATTAATATTTGATCAAATCAGGAGTTCAAACAGCCGAAAACAGAGGTTCAAATAGCCCAAAAATAGAGGTTCAAACAGCCCAGCAAAGCAGCAATTCAAATAGTTCAAAAGGTTCTAGTGGAAGATATTCAAATTAGTAATGATGGAGTGGGAGATATTAAAATGAATACAACGACTATAAACGGCTATAAGTTTCATTATATATACCAAAGCCTATGATGTAAACAAGATGCAGAAACTATAAATAAGTTACAAAAATCAGAAAATATCCTTTGATCTAAAATCACCCTCATCTATTCTCTGAAAATTTTTCTAAGAAGTGTTCTTCAATTTTTGTTTACGTCCTCTCTTAGAAATTATACATTAAGTCGTATAGCTTTAAGCCCATCTTTCCTGTTTGAGGATTACAGAAAAATCAGAGTCTCATTTTTATATCTATCTTTGAGAGATAATTGTTGTAATTTTCTGTGAAAGCAAAAATACTTTCTTTTCAATCTTGTAAGAGTGTAGTACTCTCCATGTTTTTTTGGACTTAGAAAGTCTATGTAAAATCCGTGGAGGATTGCTCCATATATGAAAAGGTTACTAGCACCCTGTGAAGTTAGAAAATAGTGGAAAATCTCAAGTGAAGCTTGAGGAGTGGACGTAGGCCGAGTTGAAGCCGAACCACTATAAATTTTTTTGCCTCTCTCTTCCTTATCTCTTTATTTTATTTAAATTGTCATAGCTATATTTCATATTTTTATTATGCTAAAATCATTAATTGACATAGTTATTAGAACACTTGTTTTAATTATTTTTATTTCATTAACTATATTTATCGATTGTGCTAGTCATAATTTTTATTAGGGTATTATTATTTTTATTTGTAAAAACCTAATTCACCCCCCTCTTGGGTTATCTTTTGGGTAACAACATTTTTATCAATTTTTTGACTTATCAATTTTTTTCAGCAAAGTCTCCAATGAAATAGAGCTCTCTAATTTCTTGGCTCTCCAAGATGGTGAAGAACAATGAAGTAGAGTTCTCCTCAGTAGAGCTGGCTTCTAATTTTTTCATCATCAAATTTGACAAAGTTGCCAAAGTGGTGAAGCCAACAAAAAGTGTAGCCCATGTGGTGATAGCTTCAAATATACTTTTATTAATTTTTGGGCTCACCAATTTCTGGCTCTCCAGAGGAGACCAATAAAGTATAGCTCCCCTTAAAAGAGTTAGCTCTTAATTCCTAGCTTTCCAACAAAGTAGAGCTCTCAAATTTCTTGGCTCTCCAAGATGGCGAAGGCCAACGAAGTAGAGCTTTCCTTAGTAAAGCTAGCTCCCAATTTTCTCATCAAAATTTGGTTAAGTCTCCAAAATGGTGAAATAACAAAGTAGAGTTCTCCAATTCTTTGGCTCTCCAAGTAGAACTCTCCAATTTCATGGCCCTCCAAGATTACCAATGAAGTAGAACTCCAGCTGCCTCCTAATTCTTGGCTCTCCAATATTTTGGCTCACTAATGTGTATAGTTCTAAATATATTATTATTTTTCAACTCTCAACATGACGATTGCTCCAAATATTATCATTTATTTTAGAGCTCTCCAATTTCGACTATGTTGGAATAATCTTCTGTGTAAATAAAATAATATGAAACAATTAAAACAAAATAAAATAAAACTTACAGTATTTATTTTGTAGAACCGACTAAATAATTCAAAGACCAAGTTAAGTGTGTGACGCTCAGTCCTTAAGACAGATTCGCCCTGCTACGGTGCTTATGATTGAATGGCGTCTATCTCCCAAGATACAATGATCTTAATCAATTTGTAGTAACACTCCAAAACAAATTGTTCGGCGATCCAAACCTGTGTTCTAACTCTCTGATTATTTAATCTAAAACTAATATATGAAGAATAAATGCACTAGAACAAAATCTGGATAGCAAAGGCATAAAAGCAGACTGGTTTTCGGATTATCCTGATTGCTGGAACCTTGGCTGTATATATAGCCAAATATTTGACCCGAATAGGTGCTGAGGAATCCGAACAGGTACTGTTTGAAATCTGACCGTTGCTTGGAACAGTTTTTTAAACTTTTTTGAAAAATGTATCCGTTGTACTTTGAACACACTTATTCAAACAGTTTTTCAAACTTTTTGAAAAATGTATCCGTTGCACTTTGTACACACTTATTCAAACAATTGGAAATATTCTTATTAAACTATTTGAATAGTTTAATCATTTTTAGGAAACCACTTTAGGAAACCAAAAAATAAATTTATATTTAAATAAAATTCCCAAAATAATTTTTATTGAAAAAATTCAAATGAACTTTGTCTAAAAAGTTAATGTTAAACTCGAAAACGACGTCAACTTTCCATTCACTCATAAATGGTTTTGACGTTCTGTTTTCACCGTGTGACTTGTCACGCGGCAAGGAACACGTCACCTCTTCAGACCCACCCCAAAAGACGTTTGGAGCCCACTTAATTTTGGCCTTAAAGTTGGCCCAAAATAAGCCATATAAAACACTATTTTTTTCAACAATCCCCCACATAAATGGAATTTGACGGAGAGAAAATGCAACAACATGATCTAATTACAGAGAGTACAGAAATTGGAAATATTTTGAAAAATATAGGTAGCTTTTGGCTTTGAACCTTCCCATGTGAGACACTATCGGATTTACTACAGCTGTTTGTGTAAACTAAGACAATAGAACTCACACAGTATATTTTCAGGCACAGTTTAGTTCTCACTATTGTGTTCATTTTGGCCCTGAATAACCTGGTTTTTCATGAGTGCTCTAAAGATTTATAACCCTTTACAAATCTTATAGAACCGGCCCAGTTCACACTCACTTAGGTGATTCTTATGAAGAGTATCCTGTCATATTCCACTAGGTATACCTAAATATAAGAATCATTAAAAGTATTACTTAACCTAAAAACTCTGCAGTTATCACTATTTCATCATAGAAATGGGTAGGAGTTTAACTCCCCAGTGATCCTTCTAAATCATTCACAACTCGGTTGTCCCTTTGAACCTAGATCTTGGGATCTCCAGTCAACTAGGTTGGGTTGCCGTTGTGGTAACTCTTATTTAATAGGCTTTAGTCCCATTCCTCTCGATGAATTCTCAACTAACTCTCTTGCTAACCCTTTGGTTAGTGGATCCGCTATGTTGTCTTTAGACTTCACATAATCAATGGAAATAATTCCATTAGAGAATAGTTGTCTTACGGTATTATGTCGATGTCAAATATGTCGAGAGTTACAGTCGTACATATGACTCTGTGCTCTACCTATTGCAGATTGACTATCGCAATGTATGCATATAGCAGGCACCAGTTTTGGCCATATTGGAATATCTTCAAGGAAGTGGCGAAGCCATTCTGCCTCCTCCCCTGCTTTGTCTAAAGCTATGAATTCTGATTCCATAGTAAACCTAGCAATGCAAGTCTGTTTGGAAGATTTCCATGATACAGCCGCCCCACCAAGAGTAAAGACATAC
Organism: Camellia sinensis; assembly: GCF_004153795.1. NCBI lineage: Eukaryota > Viridiplantae > Streptophyta > Magnoliopsida > Ericales > Theaceae > Camellia > Camellia sinensis. The sequence continues at coordinate 57,901 of NW_021024721.1, forward strand.
CCACTGGTGGACTTTGAGTCTCTAGTATCCGATATCCAATTTGCATCACAGTATCTTTCAAGTACTGCTGGATATCTTGTATAATTCAGCCCAATGTTACGAGTAAATCGAAGATATCTTAGAACCCTTATAATTGCTTTCCAGTGTTCTACTCCCGGATTACTCATATATCTACTTAATTTACTTACTGCATAAGCTATATCTGGGTGAGTGCAGTTCATCAAGTACATTAAGCTTTCCAATAATTTGGGCATACTCTAATTGAGAAATACTTTCCTGTACATTCTTAGATAGAAACAAATTAACATCTACAGGTGTTCTAGCAAGATGATCATCATCTTTGCTGAATTTGTTAAGTATTTTCTCAATGTAATGAGATTGTGACAAAGCATAACCTTCTGATGTTTTGGTAATTTTCATACCAAAAATTACATCAGCAATGCCCATGTCCTTCATATCAAAATGTTTATTCAACATTTTCTTGATAGTTTTAATCATATCATTATTACTACCTATGATGAGCATATCATCCACATAAAGACATACAATGGCATAACCTTTATCTGTGTTTTTAATATAAATACATTTGTCTTACTCATTAATTTTAAATCCATTTGACATTATAGCCTTGTCAAATTTTTCATGCCATTGCTTTGGTGCTTGTTTTAAAGCATATAATGATTTAACCAATTTACACACTTTCTTTTCTTTTCTTGGAACAGAAAAACCTTCTAATTGTTCCATGTAAATTTCTTCATCTAACTCACCATTTAAGAAAGCGGTTTTCACATCCATTTGATGAATTTCTAGATTGTATAGAGACGCAATAGCAATTAGCATTCTAATGGATGTTATTCTAGTAACTGGTGAGTATGTGTCAAAGTAATCAAGACCTTCTTTTTGTCTAAAACCTTTGACCACAAGTCTTGCCTTGTATTTGTCAATTGATCCATCCGCTTTCATTTTTCTTTTAAAAATCCACTTATATCCAAGAGGTTTATAACTTGGTGGCAAATCCATCAATTTCCAAGTGTGATTTTGCAAGATGGATTCAACTTCACTATTGACAGCTTCTTTCCATAAAGGAGCATCAGGACTAGACATAACCTCTTTAAAAGTTAAAGGCTCATTTTCTAACAAATATGTTAGAAAATTTGGACTAAAAGATTTTGAGGTTCTAGCACGTTTACTACGCCTAAGTTCATCTTCCTTATTTTGATCTAACTCTTGTTCTTGATCATGTTCTTGATCTTGATTAGTAATAGCATTATGAGATCTTTTACTGTTGCTAGTCTTTTGTCCAGTCTTATTTGGAAATACATGTTCAAAGAAAGATGCATTCCGAGATTCAATAATAGTATTTACTTGCATTTCGGAATGTTCTGATTTATGAATCAAAAACTGATATGCACTACTATTCTTGGCATAACCAATGAAAATGCAATCAATGGTCTTAGGACCTATCTTAGTCTTTTTAGGACTAGGAATAGCCACTTTAGCCAAACACCCCCACACTTTTAAGTATTTGTAAGATGGTACTCTTCCATGCCACAATTCATAAGGTGTTTGATTCACTTTCTTTCGGGGTACTTTATTAAGTATATAATTAGCAGAAAGTATTGCTTCCCCCCACAAGTTCTGAGGTAATCCAGAACTTATTAACATGGCATTCATCATTTCTTTTAAAGTCCTATTTTTCCTTTCAGCAATTCCATTTTGCTGAACCTAGTGATCCTTCTGAGTCATTCACAACTCGATTGTCCCTTTGAGCCTAGATCTTGGGATCTCCAGTCAACTAGGTGTTTCTTGATTTTCTTACCAAGTTGATTTTCAACTTCATTCTTATATTGAATGAAAGTTTCCAATGCTTCATCCTTGGTTCGAATTAAATAAATATAACTATATCTAGTATAGTCATCTATAAAAGTGATTACATACTTTTTCCCACCTCTGTTTGAATTGATTTAAAATCACAAATGTCACTATGAATTAATTCAAGTGGTTCCGTACTTCTTTCAATTGAATGAAAATGAGTTTTAGATAATTTTGTCTCAACACAAATTTCACATTTATGATATGAATCAATGTCAAATTTAGGTAAACATTTCGTATTAATTAATCTACACAAAGATCCATAATTAACATGTCCTAGTCTACCATGCCATAAATTTAAAGACTCGAGCAAGTAAGAAGAAGAATGATTATTATTAATAACTGAAGGTACAACGGTAATTACATTTAACTTGAAAAGGCCATCAGACATGTAACATTTTCCTACATACATCCTATTCTTAGTAAGTACAAATTTATCACTCTCAAATACTAGCCTAAACCTATTCATACTCAATAAAGATCCGGAAACAAGATTCTTGCAAATGTCTAGTACATGCAGCACATTGTTGAGAGTGAGTTCCTTTCTAGATGTCATCTTGAGAACAATCTTCCCTTGTCCTTCAACTTTGGAAGTTGAGGAGTTGCCCATAAAAAGTTGTTCACCATTATCCACTGTAGAATAAGATGTGAATATCTTTTTGTCGGCACAGATATGGCGAGTAGCACCAGTGTCCACCCACCATTCTTTAGGATTTCCGACAAGATTTGCCTCGGAAACAATTGCAGAAAGATTGATGTCATCTACACCATTGGAAATCTTATCCACTTCGGTCATATGGGCTTGAGCAGGCTTCTTGCTTGTTCTTCTTTTGCTTTTGCCTTTGCTACGGCAATCTTTGGCCCGATGTCCCTCTTTGTCACAGATGTAACATTTGCCATTAAACTTGTACTTTTTATTTTCCCCCCTTTTAGAGCCTTGTGATGAACTTTCTCCAAAAGACTTTCGTTTCTTGGTTTTTGAAGCATGTTCCACCACATTTGCCTTAGACTCCATAGAGTGCTTACTAGCCCGCTTTTCAGAATTGCGGTTGTCCTCCTCAATCCTCAAACGCACAATTAATTCTTCCATAGAAATTTCTTTGCACTTGTATTTGAGGTAGTTCTTGAATTCCTTTCATCCTTTTGGTAATTTTTCAATTAAGGCTGCAACTTGGAAGGATTCACTGAGAGACATGTCTTCTGCGTGAATGTCATGCAGAATGAGTTGGAAATCTTGAACTTGGCTGATCACAGTTTTTTAATCAATCATTACAAAATTCAGGAATTTGCCAACTATAAATTTCTTTGAGCCGGCATCTTTTGTTTTGTATTTTTTCTTCAAAGACTCCCAAAGTTCCTTTGCTGTCTTGATAGGACTGTAGACGTTGTATAATATGTTGTCAAGTCCGTTCAAGATGTAATTCTGGCAAAAGAAATCGGCATGTTTCCAGGCATCAACCCTAGCAACCACTTGCCGGTCGATTTCAGCCTCTTTCAAGATAAGAGCATCTTCACGGAGGAAACGAGCTAGATTCAGAGTTGTAAGATAGAACAACATTTTCTGTTGCCATCTTTTAAAGTCAGTTTCTGAGAACTTCTCTGGCTTCTCTCCATGATTTATTGGTACTATCACCACAGGAGAGGGGGTTGGTGCAATTGCAGCCACTACAGTAGTACTTGTTTGGACATTAGTTTCAATAGCCATCAATACTAATTTATAAAACAAAATTAGAATTAGAATTTACACTACATAGGAAATTAAACAAAATTCACAGAATTAAATTCTGTAAAAAATAAAAGAAACACGAATG